>JASDQU010689784.1:19404-57416 GCA_032191745.1 Picea mariana
TGCGACCTTAAATGTATTCTCAAATGATTTGGGTTCCCTAAGGAGAACCTCATGTTGAATGTTATCCTTTAAAGCTCCTATGAATACATCAATCAAGTGCTCATTTGGAATATCGGTTACCTTTATATTCAGTCTTTGGAAGTTCTCAATGTGCTCGATAACTGAACCCTTTTGCTTGAGATTTATCAATTGGCTAAAGAAGGTATTGCTCCTTGTATCCTCATAGTGTGCTATGATTTCTTCTGTGAAAATTGTCCAAGTGACGAGTGAATTGTGAGAACAAAGCCATCGATACCATACATATTGATTAGTTTCTAAATATAAAGAAGCAATTTGTACGTTTTGTGTATGTGGCACATTATGGAGATCAAAGAATTTCTCCATCTGAAGTATCCATGTGATTGGGTCCTTGCCATTAAACTTCCTCATATCAATCTTAGGAACGTGGTTGGTCTTCAAACCAAAGTTGGAGTTTCTCCATTCTTGATTCACCTCCCTTGTGTCCTCATCATGAATTTCATGGGATGCATTTTCACTTTTAGGTGTCTTCTCTGTTACAATTTTTTTCAATACTTCCATGATCTCCCCTTTTAAACCCTCCATCATCTCTTGTAGTTCATATTTTGTTACTATATTCTTTTGTAAATCATTTATTTCCTACGCATCTCTCCACCTTCATCAAGAGTCCAAGTAGGATTTTCTAGAGGCTTATTTGATGTAGAAGTTCCCTTTTTGGGTGGCATGTTGGCCAAGTATCACTTTTGAACCTTGATTTTGAGGTGGTTTTGATAGACAATATTTATTCTATTGTATCTCCCAAGTTTCGGCCCTTCTGGGTATGAAACTTTATTTTATGTAGTTCTATGATATTTCTTCTCTGCAATGCCATAGGTCTGATCAAAATTGGATGTGCCAAGTGGAATTTATGGTAACTTCCCCACAACTTGCCGATTTTTGGCCTTTCCAGGAGATCTCACTTGTATAGTATGCCCCGCAAAAAATAATTGATATAAAATTCTAAAACTCACACCTGAAATACTACAGACTATCCACAATCCAATGAAACTAGTCCCACTCAATTTGGATACTCTAGAAAGAAGTTATGATTGTTTTACTTGGAACACCTTCTTGAGACTAGTCAATAGGACTAGTCAGATACCCTATCTTACACAAGGTGTATCTACAAATTTAAGATGTCCCAGAAGATGAAATTTTTACCACAGATACCTTACTAATTTCTTTAAATAGCCTCAGGTGTTCAGGGTCTGAAACGTTACAAAAACGTTTTTATCACAAAAATTCTTCAATGACTCATTTCAGGATGATTCCATAACCCTATCTTGTACAGGCTGTATCTCTGAAAGTATAATGCCTCAAGAGCTTAATTTTGAATCCAACGTACCTTGATCCATCTACTAAATATCCTCCAAGACGTTCCTTTTGAAACATTGTAGAACAAAAGTTATAGCGAAAAGTCCAAGGTGTCTCAGATGTAGCAGCGAAACCCCAAGACCTTGAGCTCTGATACCATATGTTAAGAACCAAATATCAATATAGCATAGAAAAACCTCAGAAAAGGTACTCAACGCCTTGAAAAAGAGATTATTTCAGATAATAAGACTCTTCGAGGGGGAACCTCCTTTTTCCCCACTTAAATGTTCAAGTACAAGATGATTCAAAATTAAAATGTCTCCTTGGTATATATAGGAGACTATGAGGTATAATTACAACTAATGGCCTAAAGATGACATAAATAAAATAAAATTACTAATATAATATGCCCTAATTAATGGTTAATGAGCCAATATTAGGGCTTAACACTTTGAGAGCCCCAACCACTTGTGAGATCCTTGGGATAAGTTGGGGATTCTTCTCCTTCAGTTGTGGATCTTCCCTAAGATCATGCTTTGACATTTGACTCAAATCCAACCACCTTCAGAGATTGAGGGGATTCATCCCTGATTTATCTCAACAAACCAAATTTCGCTTAGGAAGGGTAGTGCTCCCCCAAAATGGGGCTTAGAGCATTGCAATGCTCCCTCTAAGGAGGTCAGGGAGCATTGGCACTCCCTGACAGTGTATAGGGGAGCGTTGCCTTCCAAAAATCACTTTTAAGTGGCTTGATCCATGGAAAAAGACTTGTACTCTTTGTCAACTTATTTCTCCTCTTCAAAAATAGTCTTTGAGGTGTCTTAAGTGTCCTTATGATGTCATTAGAGAGATGACATAGGCAAGATAACAGTATGATGTTTGTGACACTTTTGACCAATTTGCAACACTTGTAATGACGACACTAACCATCATTGCAATGAGTAATTTTGATGTGTAACAAAGAGATAGGCTTGTCTTATACAAATGAAAATGCCAGAAGCATGCTCTCCTATAATAGTCTACAAAAAATGACAATAGGTGATATTGAATATGTGACCTTAGTCTTGTGTGCACATCATGAAATAAGGACAACCCTGAGCATTCAGGTAATTGACATGTCAGTGAGTAATTACTCACTCATCTTGGGATGAGATTGGAAAGATTTAATGGTTGGAGACCTCTGACTCAACGAAACACATTTATCCATTCCTCGGAATGGTAAAAACATTATAGTCCTTAGAGAGGGAAGGATTTCACCTTATATAGAGAGTGTACCACAACCTAGTGTAAACTGTATCGAAGAGGAACTAGGGGTGTATTCCATGTTGGATGAGGAGGATAAAATTCCCATGGAACAAATTGATTTAGATGATGGTATGTGGCACATGCACTTTGATGGTTCATGCTCTAATGAAAGTAACATAGCTGACATTATCTTGTTTTCTCCTGCAGGAAAAATACATAACATTTCTTACAGGTTGGAGTTTGTTTGCACTAACAATGTCACTGAATTTGAAGATTTATTATTAGGCATTGAAAACGCCTATAATCTTGGTTGTGGTCACCTTTTGGTTTTTGGGGATTATGAGCTTGTTGTGAAGCTTGTATGTAAGATTTAATCTCCTAGAAACAAGTCGATAAAAAGATACACCCAAACTGTTTGGGCACTTATCTCGGACCTATTATCTTTCAACATCACTCATGTTAAGAGGGAGTTGAATTCAATGGCTGATTGGTTAGCTTCTTTTTCAACCTCTTCAAATCGACAACTTTTGCCATAGAGGCATGATTGTACTTTTCAATATCTATATCGCCCACTTATCCCTGACAATATAGGATCTTGGTAGGCCCTCCCTAACGATGAAAACATTTGTTCTTTCATTCAAGATGAACCTCTTAAGCCCAAGGAAATTATATCCATAGAAGACAACAAGATTCCTAAGGGCTTGAATCCTCTAGAGAGATCATTTTCATTGAGTGATGCAGGCAATAAAGAGAAACAAAAAGAAGAGGAATCAAGAAGGAAGGTGGGTGAAACCATCTCCTTGAACATTTGGGCACCTAATATTCAAGGAATGCTAAAATAAGTGTCAAATATTGTGATAAAGAAGAAAGGAAGTTGGCCAAGTTACTAGGTATATTTCAAGATGTTTTTTCTTGGTCTTATGAGGATCTTCGTGCTTTTGAGCCAGGTCTTATTCAACATGCTATCTCCATCAAGGAAGGCATGAAACCAGTTGGACAGAAACTAAGACCTATTAACTCTACATTTAAAGAAACTTTTCAAAGGGAGTTGGAAGATTTCTTAAGGGTTGGGATCATTTTTCCAGTCTACCCTGAATGGGTTTCCAATTGGGTACATGTTTCGAAGACCACTAATCATATTAGAAACTACATTAATTTTCGAACTTTTAGTCAGGCTATTATGAGAAATCCTTCCTCCTCTTAATATGGAAATGATTCTGCAGTAGGTTGTAAGGTCACAGATGAGGCCCTTACTTGACAATATTTTGTGTTACAGTAAAATCAAGGGAAAAGGGGAAGATGCTCACAAAACCACTCTTATCACTAATTGGGGTACCATGACTTATAAATGCCTACTTTTTGGCTGACTTGATGCAAGTACCTCTTTTAAAGGACTTATACACACAACTCTTGCTGAATTGATCAGTATCCATACCTACCTTAATTATCTAATCATATATGTTAAGGGGCCGATAATTACCTCAGAGTTTCAAGCGTTATTTCTGGGTCCTTTCAAAATATGTTTTGTCCTGGATACTAACTCTTACATTCTAAAGGATTTATGGGAGCTATTGTTTTCCTACAACACTAACAGTTCTCACTTGAAACTTTACGTGGGGTCAACGTGAAAAGTTTTAACGTTGTTGGATTTTATGTATACTAGTAATCTAGATTTGCTTTCAATTTTACACTATTTTCTTTTATGCTTTACAGTAGTTTCATTTTTTCTTTCTGTTTTAAAACATTTCTTGTTGCCTTGTCATTTCTTTCATTTTATTGGTGTTGTTTAATTTTTGCAATTTTTATTTCTGTCATGATTTTGTTGCTTACCATCATTTAGTTGATTTGGTCAAAAATAAGTTGTTGGATCAGTTATGCCACAATGATACTCTTGCAAGGCATTGTTAGTCAATAAAAATTAATATTACATAGTTCTTTTGATGTTTCCCCTGAAAGCACCCTTGAATTTGTTATTTGCTTCCACTGTTGTCTAGAAAATTTTGGGTTATCTCCCGCTTCTCCTTTCCATTTCTTCGCCCATTTGCAAATTTAAGAGAGAAAGTCTAGATATTTTCTCATTGAAGTTAGGATATGATCCTAGTTGAATGATTATGCAAGCAGTGGCAAAACCCCTCATACTTAACACTTTTCATTAGTTATACCCAAATTCCTGGTCATTTTTCCATTAAATCCGCTCATTTCCCCCTGTTGCATAATCTTCCTGGTTATATCTTCCTGACCTGCTATTCTTGGTCTATGAAACCATGAGTTCTGAGTTCTAAATCTGTTGAAAACAACTTTCCCTTTGGAGTCGCCAATTTGTTGACGATTAAAATCGTAAACAAGGATTTTGTCCGCAAAGTATTGCTAAAGCCTATTATTATAAACTAACAATATATATAATACTAGTAGGTGGGATCCCCTTCTAGATTGGGAGATCAGATCTGGTTCTTATTTCATGTTTATGTTGTTGTTCGACACTGCTTACATGGTTCTACATGATTGATGAAATCTTGGTTTTATTGGCAATGGATAAGGCCTGCTATGTGTTGGTTCTAGTTGAGACAAATAAATGATGGGTAAAGCATGTTATGTTTTATTTTTGTTGCTCTAAGATCTAATTTCATGATTACAATGACCTATGATTATCCATGGTTACCCTTGCTATGTATTCCTAGATTCATTACTATGAAACATGCACAAGAGACATGTTAGTAACAACACATAAGAGCAGTTGAAAAGAGATAAAAAATATATATATGAATAAAAATACAAAAGAAAGGAACTATGCTACTATGCTATATGATGTTGCACTATGCATTTTGAAGTTTAAATGGATTGGTGTTAATCCTAGCTAATAGGGTTAGTGGCTATATGATTTCTTGGTTTATATGAAGAAACATGTGATGGATGCTATGGTGTGGTTGGCAGTGGCTAATGTGACATAGGGTGGCACTCTTGGAAATTAATGGATGTTGGTTTCGATGCATGATTTAATTGAATGAATTAGTGGATTAGTGGGCTGACGTGTACTAGGGAATTGAATGACTCGAGGTTGGAGGCGGCGTGAATTTACTGCACGTCACTCCATACCCCTCCCACTGGCCGTAACCCTGGCTTGACTATTGTTCAATTGTGTTCGTTGTGATTAAGATCTGATTTTAAAGAAGAGGAATAAATGCTCGGCCAAAATCACATTTTTAAGGTTTTTGTGGTTACAAGTATGTCTTTTTTCCATCCATGAACCCGATCTAGTTATGAAATAGATATTGGCTCAGTGATGTATGTGTCTATGCTTTCCTTAAGTCTAGCAACTATTTAAATTTGTAATATTTTTCTGGAATGAATGGTTGGTGTGGTTTTCATTGCAATAGTGTTTGAAGTCACAATTTATTGATCATTCTGAATGTTAGAATCCACAAAGGCTCTATGTCATCCTTATTGGTTTTGGTTGAAGGGTTCTCATTCGGTCCAGATTAATTGGCCACCTCCACGTATTATTATCACCATACCCAGTCATTTTTTGTTATGGGGTTTACTCGGTTTGAAACACTTGTGTCACTGCGTATCGTTTCACTTGGGTATGGGTTCATTCATGTTAGTGATGTTTGTGCAGTAGGTTATGATGGTTGTTATTCCAAAGGGATTACTTAAGGTTGATTTCTATTTATCGGCTCTATTTTATCTCAACATTCTTAGGTTGATTGGAAAAACCATGAGGGTTATACCCTACGTGTTCTAAGTGTTTTTATAGGACCAAAATGAAGCCCTTTCTCCTTTGTTCATACTCTCTCCTATCATGAGAATTGTACCCTATCTGTGAAGTTATTGGTGGTATACCCTGTGTGTGCACTGTTGGTCTTGGAGGTTCTCACCTTATGTTGGGGGTCGAATCCAATCTCCCTGTGGTGGTCCACAGGGAGAATCCTTGATTACTCAAAGCCCGGTTTTGATAAAGGGAACCCGTTATGTCATGTTGGATACATGGTTAATGATTATGAGTTGGTGGTGCATCGTCAATAGTATTCTATTGTTGGCTTGTCTCTGATGATTATCATGACAATAGTTTTGGTTATTGGTATTTAGTCACTACAATTGGTTATTATAACAGTCAAATTGATAATCTCAACATGGTTAATTGGTTGATTGGAGAAATGGGATTGAATACACATTCGTTGTCCTTTACATTGCGATTATTGAATTGTTGACCCAACATTAGTGTCAATTGATTAAGTCACATCAATGCTTTGTGCGTGATGCATAGGTATGTGTGGCCTTCCTACAACATGTTAGGTTGAGTTAATGATTGTTGTGACCGTGTGTTTTAAATTTTCAAATGGGAGTATTTCAATCATGGTAATTATGGCATGATCATCCACTTTATATTCTATGGATATTATTTGATTGCGCCATCAGAGAGGGTCAGGGGTTTTTAAACAATATGGTTTTGTTGCAATTTGATCAATTTGTGTGATGAGACCAGGCATATTGTTGCTACCTCGTTGTATTGGATTGATATCCCAACATTGTGGATGTTTAGATTCAAAGTGATTGGACCTGTACAATCACATAAATGCTCTTTAATTTTGTCGAATGGTCTGTGTATTCCACAACATAGTATGAGTTGAATGGTGATTGATTTCTGTGAGTTTAAATGGCAAGTCAAGATCTTTGCAATTAAAATATTGATGGTTTTATTTGGCTGTCTGTTATGTGCATTGATGAGTATCATTCATCATATCATAGATAGGCACAGGTTATGTGACATTATAATCTTATTACAATTTAATTATTAAATGAATTAAAGGACGAAATCGAGCACAATTTTTGTGTCTGTATATGATGATTGAAATAATTTGGGGGCAGTGGTTGATGAGTTGACACTGAACATAGTAGAAATAAGTGATTGTTTATTCATTTGGGAATTGTCTTAAAATATTAAATGGATAAATGAGAAGAAACAAAATTCCTCTACATGTTGTTGTGGAATGCATACTGTCTTGTTTTGATGACACTGTGTTAAATATTTGATTACGAACAATGAGCATAATGCATAGAATTGATTGAATTTTACACAATAGTTGATCATTTGATCACAATGATTATTTGTTTGGTGTTGGGCCTTTTGTGTTTGATATATAATGGTTTTATGGATTACTTAATTAATTTTATGAACAATATCTACTCTCTTTCCCTACCATTATTTCACATTTCACTAATTACAATCCCCTTGCCTTTCCATATCCATTTTTCACTCCTTGTTCCTAGAATTTAATTACAATAAGAGAATTATGTATTGTAATAGTTTGAAATCAAAGTTTCTTGGATGGATTAAAGTGACATGTTCCTTGGTTTACATTACAGTTGATTTTGTGTTGTTTGTGAGCAGTAACCATGTTTATTTTCCCCCTCACTTTATCATTTTTCACTCAATACAAAGCCCTCGCATATACTAGAACCTTTTGTTTACCCCTTACTCATTGACAACAATTAAACAATTTGTATGGATTGGATTGCATGAGCCCGATATGTTGTTGAGCCAAAATCTGTTTCATATTTTTAAGGAGTTGTCATATATGGTTGTCAAAGGAACTATTTTCTAATAAATCATGCATGCAGGAATGAGATTTTTCAACCGAGGTAGCCATGGAAGAGGCAACCGAGGGAGAGGTAATTGGAATAGAGTGCCAAGAAGGCCAAGATTCCCCATACACTTTGATGTTGAATCGCAAGAGTTAGGCCAGTTATTTCAGGATGGATTTTTCAATTGGATTGGGAAAGGAGTGGTCCAACCTAGTCCTAAAAGGCCTCCCTTCCAATATCCACAATCCCCTGGTATTCCCGTGCCCCCTCATGTCTCATTGCAACCCAAGGTTCTTGAAAACTACGAATGACAAGAGATTGTCCACCCGATAGTCTCCCAACATCATGGCTGGCCCAATTTGTCCTTACCTTCTCCCCTACCTATCAATCAGATTTCCTAGGTCGCACTTGTCCACTCACTGATTCAGTCCTCTCATGCTATAAAAAGGTTGAAAACCGAGGCCCACCATGCCCCTGACAAAGGAAAATCCACTGCTTCCCCTTCCTCACCCTCCAATGGCTCTGATAAATCTGTGTCTGCCCGGATTCATTTGAGGGATGATTGTTCTCATGTGATCAACGAGATTAGGCCTAAAGGCTCAGCATTGCCACAGGAAAATTCAGAGAAATCGAAGACTGACAACAACAATCAAGTAAATATTGCATCTCGAAGTGGAAAATATGGTTTTTGGGTTTTATTTTATTTATTGTTGATGATGGTTGAATTCAGAAGTTTCCGACATCATGTTTTCTTTCGATATATGAGTAATATATTTTTGAAAATAATTTCAAATATCAATGAGATAAATTGTCAAATGTGAATGTGATGATGGGAGTCACAAGGAGGGGTGTTTTTCTTAATTAACTAGTTATGTTATGATTGTTAAGAGTTAAAGGGAGTTACAAGGGGTCCCACCTACTAGTTATTATTTATTTAAAACCCTTATTATGATTTATTACTTCCCCCCTAAATAAAAAGTTGGTTGAGTTTTAGTTAACTTAACTAATGTAGTTCAGCTACTTCAACCAATTATAATTTTATTAAAGGAAAAAGGAAAGGGAGGAATAGGAGGAGGACAGAAGGAGAAGCATACTAAGGTTTTCTCTTTGAGTTTATGTTGAGATAGTTCAGTTCTCATTCATTCCTTAATTTATCACAAGCCTAATTATTTTCTATGATAGCAGGGTCTTATTGTAGAAAACAAGATTCATGGTTGAATTACATCATTCAGACACTTGTTTTCAGAGGTGTTGATCTGTGTATACTTTTATGTTTGTGAGTTAGTTTTCATGACTGAAAAAGGCTATTCTGTAGAGTCGAGTGGGAAACAATCTGTGGCAAGTTGATCCATCTTTTAGAGTTTAGTTTTTATTTTCTTTCAAAGGTCCTTTTGTATGTTTCATCAAGGACGTCTAAGTTTGACTTTGGTCCAAAACTTCTTCACAAAATTTTGTAAAGAGAATGAATCTTTGATGAATTGGAATGAAATAAAGGATTTCTTTATGCCTCATCTTTTTTTATTATCATCTTGGTGTCCTTAATTATGTATCTACATTTATTTTAGCAACTACTATATTTAGAAAATTATATAAACAATGAATTTTCCAGCAAGATTTTATTTATAAAAAGACTAGCCTAAGCACTTGTAATCAATACTTGTGAGTTAGGATATTATTTTTTATGCCTATAAACATAGGGTGACATTCCCGTCTATTTTTATTTAGCCAAGTAGAATCTGAAAATGCTTGAGTAAGATCATTTCATATCTTATCCTTAACAAGCGCTCCTTTCACACTTTTTCTAGGTAAGACTTGGATTGAGAAGGATGAGATCAGAAGAAAAACAGAGGAAGAAGCTATAGAAAAGAAAAGGCAAGAACTAAGGTATTTCATAGCTAGAAAAATAGATCGACTAATAGAAGAGAGAGAGAGGATAATTCAAAGCAATAGAACAAAGTAACAACACAGGAGGGATAGAAGGCAAGACAATTAACTATCAAGGTTGAAAGAATGCAAGAAGGCTTGAAAAAACTATCTATGCAAGAAATAAGTATAACCACCAAGGAAGTATTAAGACAAGGGATATTAATTTTAGACCCTTTGAGGGCACAATAGTAGTGCAAAGCCACTATGCTAGGGAAAGATAAGAATAAAAATGGAAAGAGGATTCTAGAAACAGATAGAGAGACTCAGATCATAGGAAAGAAGGCAACGAAGCTCAATAAGAAGAAATCCAAGTTGGAAAATCTAGTGGAAGCTACAGAGAATAGATGGAAGACTTCATAGATTGGAATGTCACAGGAGGTAGGTTTACAGAATTTGAGCCTCGCCGGAACAACAGGACCACGTAGAATGGGACTTCACCCTAGTGAAGCTATATGACCATTGGAGGTGCCCCGACCATTAGAATGATTCTCCATGATGGTTAGAAAAAAAAATATGGGATGATGGACCACTTTTGGACATTGAGACTGTGCCATAATAGACAAATTCACATTGATGGAAGCATTCCTAGCCGTTGGAAGAATTCGTTACGATTCCCCTCTTATTTAACCCATCGAACGTTGAGTCGGGACCACCTTTTTCCACCCATGATTGAATAAGACAAGAAGAGAATTGTCCAAGTATCGAGCTATGTTATATGAAGCTAGAATTTGTCGTCCATTTGTCTACCCTGCCTATCCGTTCATCTACCTCGACCTGTCTATTTAAAAGTGAGAATGTCAGGTGAACCTAGTGAATTAGAGAAGTAAGTTGAGGAGGTCCTCAAGAAGCTAATGGCTGACAGACCATTATCTGAAGTTGTCCAGGTGTCATCGACTAGGGGACTATAGGCTTCCCCTTCGATTGGACATCATTCTAGCCATGTTAACCCCATTACTGAGCAACGAAGTAAGCACCGCAACAATATGGCTAATGCGAAGAAGATCCCTTCGATCCTACCTGAGTACATTCCGTATTTGGATGGCACCATTAACTGCGACAACATCCCACAAGATTATGAGTACACCCTGTACACTGCATATATTTTGAAAGGAATATGCGTAGTCGAGATTCAGTTAGGAAAGATCTCACTGCTAAAGAACAATGAATTCAATCTAGGAGACAGGAAGAACTATGTTATGCTAGCACCCCACCTATACTTGAAGAAGTCAACTGGGAAGAAGCCTCGCCTCATCTTGCAGCCATGGATTAAGGGGTTGGCACAGTCCACTATGTTGAATACGATGAAGATCCCACATTTTGGTCATCACCAGGAGGTTAACGCTTATGTTAAACTCCTCTTGTCATGCTATAATGGCAGATACCTGTGGCCCGATTGGAGGATTAATGTGGATCTGATGCTAATCCACCAGATTACAGGATTAATCATGAAGGGACCTGACCCTCAGTATTTTTATCCAGGGAAGGCTTCAGACTGTTCCTTGGCACGATGCATCAAGGAAGCTTACAGAGAATTAAAAAAAGGAAAGTGAGGTTACAAGGTAGCCTCTATATAAAATGACACAGTTCTCACTTTCCAAATCATACATGGAATCTCGTAAGGAAGAACTACACCACATGGGTCATCGGGTTCCTAGTGGACCTTGCAGGAAAATGTGTGGAGGGCATGCAAATGAATTGGGTGAGCTACCTTGTCAACGAGCTGGAGAAGGATTTTCGTGAAGCCTAGGATTTGGGATATGAATTCCACTATAGTTGGTTGATCATTTTGATCACATTTGTCACTTGGAAAATACCTGAAGGAGCCACCTTCCCAGAGATCGAACCCTCGGAGTCGTTGGCTGCTCAATTTCCAACCTTGTGGTACACCAATGATATGATGAAGCAGTGGCAGTCCAATTTTGTGTTTCATGAATACTACCAATAATTAAAGGTTTCCATTGAATCATTTCCACACATGAAACCACACACCTTACACCAATATTGACCTATAGCAAAGTTCGGCGCAAATCCACATTTTATCTACATCACTACATGCAAAGACGAGAACCGGGAAGAGTTACAATCATACTACGAGTTAATATATGAAGACATGGAGCAGATCATAAAGGAATGGCCAGAGGAATTTATTATACTTGTCATCGATGGAGAAATATCCGACATTGACACCATAGGAAGCCCCATAGTCAGCTAGGTTGAGCATGTAAGACAGTCCAGTGGGACGAAGAAGAAGAAAAAGAAAGAAGAATTCTAGGATATAGAGAGTGATGAGGAGGACAATGATTATGAAGATAACGGGTTTGGCTTGCAAGGATGAGAATATGAAGCAGATGGATAAGGAGGAGGGGATGATCAAGTAGGAGGTGAAGCTACACCATTTGAAGACCCCCCTACTAGAATAGTCACACTGCAAAAGAGGAAGGTTTCTCCCAAGAAACCTTCAACAAGTAAGAAGATGCATGCTAATAATCCCCAGTTGGAGGCCATGCTCACAGAGGACAATATCATTCTGTTCTATAGAGATATGGAAGGCGCTTCTAAGGACATATTGCAGATATATGGAGAGAAGTAGGAGGATCTATATGGAAGGATCGAGAAGGAATTAAAGGAAGTAAAAAAATCTATTTCCTTGGTCTGCGTAGTACCTACAATGTCTTCCTCATCACAGATTAAAAAATTGGGGGATGAACCAGCCCAATTAAGAAGACTTGTGGATGCGACAGAAGCTTGAATTCAGAGAATCCAAGAAGAGAAGGAGAGGCTATAGAAGCCTTGAAACAACAGAAATATGAATCCTTAGAACAATTATGAGTAGCACGGTACAGTGTAGATGCCTACGAAAGTGAGAGAGAAGAGTTTCAGGCGATGCTCTAGGAGGAAAAATCTCAGCTAAAGAGAGAAAATGAGCAGTTTCTCACAGAACGGGCCATGGTCAAAGAAGTGGTGAGTAAATCATGTCACTTTGTACCAGGATTGGTACAAGAAGACTAGGATCTGGTTGAAGTTCAAGCAGTGAAGCTCACTAAGACCATCCAACAACTTCAAGAGAGAATAATAGAATTGGAGGCCCAAGAAGTATTGAGAACCCCGCAGGAGGTGCATGACCAGAGGGAGGAAACTACCAAGAACACAGTAATAAGGATAATATCCCTCACCCTAGAGTGAAAACAACTAAGTGATAGAAGCACACAAACATATGAACACCTCACCGAGGATCCAGAGCTAAGAAAGATGGAAGCGTAGTTACAGGAGGTGCAACAACATGCATTTTCAGTGTAGATGCATATGAAGTTGCTCACTGCAGTTGAAAGAATGAAGAGATACCAGGAGCAACATGCAGTGAAGAAACATATTACTGCCCTCCACAGAAAGGTAATGGAAATGGCGTAGAAGATACAACCTATGCAGGATGAAACTTGCAAGGTGTTCGGAGAAATTGATGGATAGGGCTCACAAATGGATCAAGTGGTTACATTAGTAGAACAACACCTAGAAAGGCCTGTTATAGAGAAGATGATCCAGGAGCTCGCTGAGCAGGAGGCTCAGGCGAAGCAGCAAGTCAAGGCATCTCGAGGCCTTTGAAGAAACATTGTCTGCACTTGAGTGACTTGAGATGAGTCACAGGTGAGTGTTGGGGGCTTGTTGGCCCTCGACCAAGTTTTGGGGAAACCTTGGTCAGCTTTGGACCACTTTTGGACTTCAACACATTGGTCGAGGAAGGAGATCCCTGGCGAAGCTGAGATCATGGATCTCACCCATTTTTGTGGGCTATGTGGACTGAGCAAGGGGTTCTTTAGGATTTTTGTAATGGGTTATGGGATGTTGTCCCATGGGGTTTCCCCATGTTTGGCCCTATTGTAAGGGGTTGTAAAAGTATAAATAAAATAAGAATGTATGTTAGAGGTAGAATTTAGTGGGTCCTTTTTGGGAGCTAATAGAAAGTGGTCTGAGTGGCTTTGTGTATAGGAATGTATGTGTGTTAAGGCTTTTTGCTTGATAGAGACTTGGATCTATGCCTTGACCTAGTTTTGGAAGGAGGATCTGGTGCTCAGTGCGCAGATCTCATGTCTCGTGCAAATATTGACTATGTGTCTTAGTGCATAGGAGTGAATGAATGTAAGATTCAAAAGAATAATAAATAAGTCAAAGCAGTTGGTGGGTGTAGCCCCACACTGGGGTGAACCACATATATCTTATGTTGTTGGTTTTCTTTGTGTTGTGTTGTTTATATATTCTCAATGCTTTGATTATTATGTATGATAGATACATCTTTTATTTCTTAAGCACTTTACTTGTGTTAAGGGTAAATGGATGTTATATATAACTCAATGCTAAGTGCTCAAGATATATAATCATTTATTATTACTGCATTGATCTCTCTTTGGGTATGTTCTGTGATGTTAATAAAGATAATAAACTAATGCATATCACCTTCTAAGTTTTACTAGAATACTTTGTGAAGTGTTGTTATCATATATCTATGCCCCATCTCGGTTACAGACACCCACATCCTGTAACCCCCCCTGCATCTACCTTGGGTGAGACTTCACCTACTCCACAGGTGTTGCTGAAAGGGCCAGTAGTTAGGGTTTTGTTGGTGCGTTGTTGAGAATTGAACCCTGGTTCTACCCCTATGCCAACAATTATCTACCAGACATTGTTCAAGGGTTGACATCAATGAAAACCGACCCAAATAATCAACAATACCCCCCTTTGGCATTAATGGCAACACTCTGATGCAATAGTGAAGTCATATCACTCATGCTTCCCCTAGAACCATGCCTCTGTGCTCTTTCTCCAAGAAATTCTATCTTTGCATATGATAAGTCTCTCCCCCTTTGTCATCAATGGAAAATGTATGTTTCGATCTGGGGCTGCTCCCCTTGACTGAACTCTCCCTGAAACTGATCTCCCAACCAAAATTGTTCTCTTTATGGTGCTTCTTCATGTAAATCTAAGACATATAAGATAAGCATTCAAAATTGTTCATTTTGGAGTAGAAGTTACTCTGAGACTCTGGCGAAGATACTCAAAGGATTCCCGTCGAAGCGGTTTTGTAAAGTTGTCTGCCACTTTTTATTTTGTGCCCACATGTTCAACTCTGATGTTCTTCTCTACACCTTGTTCCCGTAGAAAGTGATACTTTATTTGATGTGTTTTTTCTTGGAGTGCATCACTGGGTTATTTGAGATACTGATGGTGCTTGTATTATCACGATATATTTGAATGGGATCATCATACTCAACCCGTATATCTGTCAAAGTTGGTTTCATCCATAGAACCTGAGTACAACATCCTGCTGCTGCAATATACTCTGCTTCAGCTGTAGATAAAGATACTAATGATTGTTTCTTGCTTAGCCAAGATACTAAACACTCACCCAAGTAAAACATGGCTCCACTAGTGCTTCGTCGGTCATCAATGCAACCTACCCAATTTGCATCTGTGTAGGAAATAAGTGATAGATCCTTTCCTTTTGGACACCATAATCCAAACTGTTGTGTTCCTTTGAGATATTTTAAAATCCTGTTCACTGCTAAGATATGTGATTCCTTTGGTGTTTCTTGAAATCGTGCCACAAGTTCAACTTCCTACTTTACATATGGTTTGGATGTTGTCACATATAGTAAGCTACCAGTCATTGACCAGTATTGCCTCTGGTCTGTAGACATTGGATCATCATCTTTGTTCAACTTGCAACCATGGTTTGCATAGGAGTGGTAACTTGTTTGCAATCTTCCATTCTAAACCTCTTTATCATTTCTATGATATGCTTAGTTTGAGAAATAAAAATTCCTTGGTTGCTTTGATGTATCTGAAGACCCAAGAAGAAGGATAGTTCTCCGAGTAATGACATTTCAAATTCATTATGCATGTCCTTTGCAAATTTCTGGCTTAACCTATCATTAGTACTTCCAAAAACAATATCATCAACATAAATTTCAATTAATAAAACACTACCTTGAGTTACCTTGATGTAGAGGTTGTTTTCTACGCTTCATTTCCATAGTTCATAGGGAGTTTTGTCATTGTTGTTTCTAAGCATTACTCTATTTTGAATGTGAATTGTTGTGTGCACTGCATGTGTCCAAAAAATATCTGTCAATTTGGAATCCATTAGCATTGTTCGAGCCATTTCATGTGTAATTATCATCCATTATGATAATGTTCCTTTTTTTATGAACCACTCTCTGAGCCAATCTATGAATCCATGCTCTCTTCCATTGTCATATATTTGTCCAAAACTACTAAGTGTTCTTACGAATCCATCTCTGTCCATATTGTGCAAGACTTTACTTGTGCAATTGTCCATAATGCTGACCCATTTATCACTATATTATCATGAATTCTTGATTAATCTATCAAATTGTACTTATGCTAACTGACTGCTCTAGATCTATCTTCTCAGACTCTGCAAATTGCTCGAAGGATGGTTCTTTGGTCTGGCACATCTATCACAAAGACTCCCCCTGTCTAATATTCATATTATTTGGGAGTCTCTAAGTTAGATGGATCAGAACAATTCCTGCTCTAAAGTGTATTCATCATCATCTTAATTAGTAGATTCATCATCTCTCTAAGCTATGACTTCTTTCTTTCTATCTGTGGATTCATCTCTTACTACAGTTCCTAAAATTACAATCTCTTAAACCTGTTCCTTATTTATCCGTCCTTCATTTCTTTCAGTTATTTTCCAAACCTTTTTGTATCTAACATCTTTCATTTTCTCTTTATAATTTTATTCATCTCATTTTATTTCCAATCTTGTGAACTTTGGGACCTGGTCTTTGTTCACCTAGTCTTTGTGTTTTGAATAGCCATTATCAACATACCAACCACACTTCTTCTTCTTATATTGTAGAGCGAGTGTGCATTCTTCATTTCTATAGTGATTATGCTTTCTTATCCATGTTCTCTTTTGAGGCTCATGTTTGTGACTGTTATTATTTTGTTGTGGTTCTCTAGGAGGGACTGTCATTCTACAATCTTTGGAAATGTGTCCAAAGTTATTGCACTTGTAGCATTCCACCTCAGTGCTCAATGATTCAAACTTGTTGTAGCTTCTTTTGTGTGTTTCACTAGGCCTTCTTGGATAACCATTTTTTGTATGACTTTCAAAGTTGTTTATGTTCGTGCTATTAGCTCTGCAACTTACAGCTTTGTGTCTGAAATTATTGCATGCATACCATAAAAAAAAAAAGATATTTTGATACCTGGGAGTTGAAGATCTTCTGAAAGGAGTTACTCTTATGAATCCTTCTTCTTGAGGCCTATTTGTTTCTTTTGGTCGTTGATTCTGAAATATCAATCTTCTTGGTGGAGGAGTGTCCCTGCAATCTTCCTTGTAGGTCATGTCCCCTTTGATTGTTTCTACATAACGTTTTTGATATGTTTCTTTGGAGCTTAATCCTTTTTATGTATGATTGTATACAAGTACGGACTTGTCATGATTAGGCCGTTTGACTGTTTATAATGTCATCCAAAACTTTTGATTTGTTCTGAATATTTTTCTTTTGAAGATCGTTTCTCAATGTGACAATCTCTGCTTCCAAATTTCCAATGATCATGTCTCTTTCTTCCAACCGTTCCTTGAGTTATTCTTCATTTCTTCTATATTATTCTATTTGAACCTTCAATTTTGTGATGATCTTCTCTAGTTCTTAAGTGTCTTCCTTATTGTCTAGTTCTGCTTGTAGCTTCTTGTTTTTCCTCTTTTCTCTTCTTATAACTTCTATGGAAGACAAGAATTCTTCTCGGTAGTCAACTTTTTCCTCTTAATATTATTCTTCAGTGTCTTCTTTATCAGAGTCTTCTACTACCATGAATAGAACTCTTTCTGTCTCACTGTCACTAACTTCATCTTCATATGATGAGGAGATGTCTTCTTTGGTGCTAAGTTTTTCTTGAAAACCTTCTTTGTGGTTCTTTTTCCTTTGTATGTTTGTTTGCTATTTGAGTAATCTTCATCATTCCCCTTATTTTTCTTATGAAGACATTTTTTATAAAAATGACCAATACCATCACAATTAAAACAAATCAATGGAATCTTACCTTTATATATGTTGTTGGTTTCCTTGTTCAATCTCTTGACAAAGTTGGTCATTTCTTCATCATCTTCTGATATGTCACTGTTGCTTCTATGTTCTTTTTCTTTTTGTTTTCCCTTTTTATTTGACCTTTTGGATTCTTTGAAAGATGCTTCTTTTATATCTGGATTTTCCTGTTCAGTTCTCATTTCATATGTTGTGAAGATTCCATGTAGTTTGTCCATTCTTATTGAGTCTAAATCTTCTCTTTCTTCTAGTGCTGAAATCTTAGGATCAAATCTCATAGGAAGAGATCTTAGTACCTTTTGAACAATTACAGATTCTTTAATTTCTTCTCCCAATCATATGATTGCATTTACTGTTTCATCAAATTGTAAGAAGTAAGCTGCAATATTCTCATCTTCCTTCATCTTTAGTTGTTCAAACTGACCTATGTAAGTTTGAAGCTTTGTTCCTTTGACTTTTGAATCTCCTTCATAAATATGTTGAAGTTTGTCCCAAAACTCTTTAGCGGATTTACAATGAATAGCTTTAGTGTATATTAATTCATCAATACCATTCAGAAGTGCATTTGTGGCTTTGGAATTATTTTGACCGAGTTTTATTTCTCTTTCACTTGTTGGCGGAACTGTTGGTTCTTTGTATCCATCTACTAAGGATTTCCAAATTTCAAATCCCTGTGCATGTATATATGTTTTCATCCTTCTGCTCCATAATGCATACTTTTTTCCATCAAACTGTGGTATTCCATGTTTATACATGTTGTTTCTCTCCATGATCTACCTTTCAATGGTTAAACTGATTCTTGAAGGAACCTGCTCTGATACAAATTGTTGGATTAATGAGAGGGGGGGGTGAATCAATAATAGAGTAATTTAATCCTTTTTAACCATAAAATTCAAGTGTTATATCAATGTAGCATTATCATCCAATAGTTACAGAGTAAATAAACAATTAACAAATGAACAATCATATACATACACAATACACCAGTGTTTTTACGTGGAAACCCAAAGCGGGAGAAAACTGCATAATGTTTTTTCTTATATGTCTTTAAGAATTACATTCATTGGAAGCACCAATTTCCTTTGTTTTCCGGCTGCAACTGGAAGGAGGCTCCAACCCCCTAGTTTCTCAGGCTATAACCTAAGGGAAGCTCCAACTCCCCAATTCTCTAGCTACAACCAGAAGAAGGCTACAACCCCCTCTGTTCTCTAGCTACAACTGAAAGGTGGCTACAACCACCTGTCCTTTCCCCATCCAACCTCCCTATCATAGAAGTAGAATTATGGAAACCCTATCGAATTATCACTATACGATATACTGCTGTAAAATAGTACCAATAAACTTTTAATCAACTTGTACCATAAACAAGTGCATCAACCATGCACCAACCTGTACCAAACAACTTGTAATCATCATGTACCATAAACAAGTGCATCAACCATGCACCAACCTATACCAAATGACCTGTAATCTTCATGTACCATAAACAAGTGCAGCAACCATGCACCAACCTATACCTCAACATATACCATCAACGAGTGCATCAACCATGCACCAAATATGTACCAATAATACATCAAATACACATAAACTATGATCAAGATGTACCAGCATCATCAACTATACACCTCATGTATGTGCCAAATCATCAATTGTTTGCTTCAACCATGTACCCAACATGTACCACAACCATATACCAAATACATATACCAATATAACCATCAAAATTTCTGTAGCAATACATCACACTATCCATAACCAAATACCATAAACCAGTACATCAAACTATGTGCCACAACCTCGTTGTTATACAACCTCTATCTGTAACATACCTCAACCAAAATCCCTCATCAATTTCATCATCCAAATCTGATTTGTAACTCTGTAATAGACCTGGTGTATATGACCACATACCTGCAAACCTTCCTTAACTTTAACAACAAGTGACTAGCATTTTATCAAACTTTACTTTAGTCTCACGTGACTAATTTTGGATTAGTCAACAACCCTAACTTGAAATAATCATAACTATGTACATATAATGAATAAAGATCTTAAAATGGTACACAATGTGCTTCAGTGTCTTTTATGCAATTCCTCCATAGTTCAATACTTGGAACCTCTCAGAAAAGGAGTTATAGGAAAAATAGCATACCTTGTTGAATTCTGGATTATTCTAGATATCGAACTTGTAGAGAATTCCCCGCATGGAATATTTGTTGTATAGATATGAAAATGGTACACAAAATACTACATACTGTACTCTGACCAATACATTTTGTCTTACTGAACTTGGATCTGTTATGAATAAGTTATGACATTTTTACCCGAACCACCTGTTTTAGACTAGTTTCAGGACTGACCATAAACCCTATTTTCCACAGAGTGTAACGTCAAAAATACAATGAACCACAAGATGAAATTTTTATCACAGCTACTTGGATATGTTTCCTCAATGGCCTCCCAATTTCACGGTCTAAATAATTCTAGAAAAAATGTTATTGTGAAAATGGTGAGATGACCTATACATAACATACCTTAGAAAGCATCATCAAAAGAATTTATCCTCCCTTGAATTGTTGCCTTCTTTACTGCACCTTCCCTCTGAAATTCATCTTAGATATCCTTTGGTTACCTCAGTCACTTGTAGATATTCAATATGCTCAAGTGTGATTAAAATGAGAGACCTTTGCCTCTTATTTATACTTTTATGTAGCTTCCTCAAGGGGTTACCTTCTAACCATCTTAAACCAGTTTCCTTATTTTAGGGCTAACCCACTTCTAACCACTTGTCCACTTAGTAATTTCTCCATTAAATTTATTATTTAAATAATTTCTTTTTTATCCACTTTGACTTATAGTATACTCATCACTTCACTTTATTATTTACCTTCTAAAATCTCTTAAACCATTTTCCTTATTATAGGGCTAACCCACTTATAACCACTTGTCCACTTAGTAATTTCTCCATTAACTTTATGATTTAAATAATTTATTTTGTATCCACTTTGACTTATAGTACACTCATCACTTCACTTTATTATTTAAATAATTTATTCTTTGAAACCACTTTGACTTCTTTGACCTTTTGGGGCTTCTAGATGACTCATGAGGGTTCTCCAACTTCACATGGCCATAACTCTCTAACTGCAAGGATTTATGTGACATTCCACATTCCATCGGAAATGGAATGACATGTAACATCAATCTAGAATAGTCTTACCTTCAAATATATTAAAACTCATACCATTATACATCAAAAAAACTTGGGTTCATTACCCAAACCTTTGTGTTACCATAAATCACTACGAGACTTTCTTGAAGGGTTGAGATCAATGACAACCAGCCCAGATAATCAACATCCAGATGTAAATTAAACCTCAATGGACAAGAGATATTATTGGTAAGTACAAGGATTAATGGATGAACATAGTACAAATTATAATTTTGCATGATGTGGGCAGGATGGACAATACATGAACCAGATAACTTATGTCACCAGATAGGCTATGATTGAATTTCAAGTCAGATGTTAGTTAATGTGATCCATAATAAAGGGAAATTACAAAACACCATAATAAGTAGCTCATTGACTGGTTAAGTCTGTGTAATCCAAGTACCCCAAGGGTTTCTCATGACACTGAATCCATTTATGCATTCAGAAATGCAAGTTAAAAAACATAAAATTGTGATTTTTCATAGATTTAGATCACCAGATTCAGGTGAAAAATGTCAATTAAACATAGAACGTTCAGACTATACAACCATGGGGGAAACTTGGAAAGAATTTAGGTGTCTGACTTAGAGGTCACAATACTGCACCCATATGCATATGGTGCTAGCAGTCAAGAAGAAGAACTTTGTATCAACATTGACAATCTAGGAGGTCGCAAGACAAAGAAAGGGGGAGTCTCCAACAGTAGTGGGAGGACCAAAGCAAATTGATCACATCTTGAGGGGGGGAATCGATGATGCCAACATTTTCAAGGGAATGAAACAATACAAGAAGATGGGAGACAAAGTAGTTTACATGAAGGACTATGTCTAGGTTTGTCGGGCCAAATGAGTGTTGAAGGTGTTTGACTTGGGTATAGGATATTGCAACAATTGCTTAGGAAAAAGACCATAACAATTGGTAAACATATACATTTTTGGTATCAATCATGTCTGTTGGTGTATAAATATGTTCAATGTATATCTTACACTCATTTAAATTTCAATCCGGGATTCGTAATCAAAAGAGTCGTTACACTATATGTGTCGAGAACAGGTAACCTACCTAAGTCTGTTGCATATAGGAAATAATTAGTAACATAAAAACTTTGTTTCTAATATTTCTAAATACTTCAAATATATTTGAACTTAGAAGAGAAAACTGATAATGAAACTTAAACAAACAACCAATCAAAGAGATGTTGTCCTAAAGAAACAAGTCTGTTCATTTTAGGCTCATGAATTAAAGGGATGAACTTTAAGAAGCTTGTCTCCTATAGCAATCAAAACAATAAATAGAAATCAATTCCAATCACTCTCGAAATCAAAACCAACTCCAACTTCATGTAATTCAATCAAACCATCACAAGGAGTATTTAGTATAACTGAAAGACTTTATTACATATCATTAAGATGAGATATAAAGTATTATGGTTCCTTTATATACTAAATATACTACAATCATAAACTCAAGATATCAGTTCCACACTTCAAATAATTAAATGGACATCTTCAACATATGAGAATGAAATGTCTATTCGATCTAACAACTGCTTATTCACACCAATCCAAAAATGATTAACTCAATGTTGAACTCCAAAAATAAATTAAAGATCAATCACATACACACTGCTGTAAAGTATCCACACAAACACACATAACATATACAAGGAGGTTTACCTTAGTTGGGGCGGTGGGCGATTGCCTAAACAACAAGGAACCCCTTAAGAAAGTAACAGACTAAAGATTTTCACTCACATTCAAGAATTGAAATAAAAGATCTTCTGCATTAATTCAACTGGTAAATTGGATCAACAGTATTTTACTTAATACATAAAAACGATAGGTATCATCTAGTTCTGACAGCATAATTCGTTACATTTCCTATTATAACTAACTATCATCTATACAACATTCCTTATATAAGGTAAGCTGATACTATCAATATTTATAGATAAGCATTAAACAGTTTGAGAAATTTTACAATTAAGATTTACATCGAATTTTTAGGAATCGACTCCATCCTCATGACACAAAGTGCATGAGCGATGGAATCTCTTGCAACTTGAAAACTGATTTGGGCACTTCGATTCAACTGTCTTCTTGAAATCTTCACCATCATTCTGGTCCAACTGGCGCATTCTGGAAACATAGGTTCTGGTACTGGATTGCACAATGTCTGGTAGTGTCGGATAGACTGCTCATAAATAAAACCATTAGGACTATACAAAATAAAACACTTTAATCAACCTAATTTAAGAAAGTTAAACAAAACATACTTTAAATCATCAATTACCTCTTATGATCATGAACACGGTCATTAGGTATGTGTGTGGGGGGGAAATAGTCAAGTATAGGCTCATAGCATAGGCAACAAGGATTAGATACAAGGTAAGATAGGGAATTATTTATGTCAAAAGAGGAACTCAACACTTCCCCCATGCTGAAGGTGTTGCATGTCCTCATGCAACATTATCAAAACTGATACCGAAAATTTCTGCAAAATTGGATCCTTCTCTATTATTTCTTAGGTTGCAGAATGTTAAAACCAGAAACTTCACTCCTTAATTCCTTCTTGATCACCCTAGTGTATTGGATCAATCGTAGGACTTTGTTGATTTTGGTAGAGACCTATGCATGTTGTTCCTTCAATTGTGCATTCTCTGCCTTGATATGCTTGTCCAATACCTTGTACTCTTCAACTTCTTGCTTCATCCTCTCAACTTCTATTGTCAATTTTTGTTTTCTTAGGGACTTGTCTAGGCTAGGTGTGATTGCTTCCTTAGTCTCCTCCTCTCAGGCTTATTTTTCTTGTCTCAAACCCCTCAACATCTCTGTTACCAACCCTTCTGACTCACTTATTGTTGTAACCCCACAAACACTTCCTCTTTCTAGAGAACTTGGAATATCCAGGGGTTCCCCTTGAAGAGAAGGTATATTTGGAACTATCTCTTGTTTGGAAATTCTTTTGGTGGTCCTTCATGTGGGAAATGAGACTTTCTTAGACTTGATGACAGGGGTAGGAGTTTCCTCAAACAAATTTCTTTTCTTAATCTTAATACCGGTCGTGAGCCTGGCCACTTGTTTCTTTTGTGTTGATTTGATCCCAACCTCGAGACCTTGATTTGTGAATTTGGGGGTTTGCTTCTGTTGACCAGCCCATGTTTTTACGCTGGAAGATTGAGGCACAGGTTCTTGAATCTGTGCCTTCTCTCTTTCAAACTTATTTTTATTTCCACTTGTCACCTTAGCAGTTTCTTTCAATTCACCAACCAGTTCTTGGGAAGACCGAATAATTTCCTCCAGAATATTTTTCAATTCTTGAGGGGATTCCAGAGGGGTTTTGACAGTCACCTTACGTGAAATCTCCTCTTGATTTGTTTCCTCTTTCTTTTGTTTCTTACTCTGTGATAGTTGGTCTTTAGGGTGCAGCACTAAACTAGACCGTGTAGACCTTTTCTTGCATTGTAAGTTGAGGTCAGGGGTCTTCTCTACTTGGCTGGTTGGTTCTAATGACACCTCCATGCCTGCTTTAGGAACATTGTATGATCGTCCTCCTAGATCAGAGTCTCCCTTTTCTCTTTTATCCTTTTGAATTGAGGTAGGGATCATTTTTTGGGATTGGGTGGCTTTCCTCTTCCTCGATGTAGTAGATTCCCCTACGACATACCTTTCTGTCACTGATTTCTCAATGGGATGAGATGCATTGGGCGTGACAGTGCCTACTTTTATTTCTGATGTCATTCTTTTGTATTTCTTTTCCTTTCTGATTGAACCCTCATTGTGTATCGCTGCCTCCTGTACCTCAACAAATTTGGATATTCCTTGAGAAAAATTCTATTGGCATAATTGTTTCCAACTACCACCTTGTGTCCTTAAAGCCTGAACAACCAAAATTTTGATTAAATCGTGGTGATGAAGGCTAGTTTTTGGTTTCTTGGAAACCAACCTCACCCCTCTCGCCATCTTCTTTAAACTCATCCATAGGAAGTGGGGAAAATTAATTTGTGGTCCTCTCTCGAAATGTGATAAAAGCTTCAAATGATAAATGAAGGTCACTGCATACCTTCCTTCACATGTGAGGAATTTCTGTAGACTTATGAGCATCATCCAATATTCCTCTTTGGCATAGCTTTGTGGGATTCCCTTAGCCCAATCAGGGTCTTGATGTTCTGATTTGAGGAATTTCTGATAGAGTTTCCTGTCAACGATCACCCTCTTGAAGTATTCTTCCCCATCCATGGGGAGACTTGTAGCTTCTGATATAGTGGCTTTTGTAATCGTTATCTTTATGTCTCCAAACTACACACTTCCTCCATCATATGTAAGTGTGAAGGAAATATAAATTCCCTTGTGATGGCCTTTTGGAGAAGGAAAGATAAATTCCAAAAATGGCACCCACCCTACCTGTTCATATTTCTCCTTGCAAGCCTGATATTCTGATGTTTCCCTGTATAATTGAAATATGGGTTCATGCCTATTGACCCCTGTGCTAGCTTAAAAAAATATCTCAGGCAAATGAGGCACAGACAGAGGATCAAGGGTTGAGTACTGGATAAATGTAGGCTATGATATAGTACCGGATGGGGAAAAATATGCAAGGGATATGAAGGCACAGGATGTTTGTAGATGGTGTGACAATAATGGTAAATAATGCTCATATGGATGGCAGAGCCATACAGAGGAGAGTTTATAGATGGAAGTGTAGATTACAATGGTCACATCGATAATCATAATGATATGGTGAGGAAAGTCAGATCCACTTACGCTTTACGAATTCATGGGAAACTTGGTGTCGGACAATATTCACGGAAAGGTGTGGTCATTATGATCGAGACTCGTGAGTGTGGAATCAGATGGGATTATTATTCGGTATGCTTAGAGACGTGGTTTGTGTCATTTCATATAGTACGTTAGATCATCATAAGTTTATGTGATTTAGTTACCGGATAGACAGAGGGAGTATAAGTTTGATCTGGTAAGAGACATCATGACCTTGCACTCTTAATATTTCGGGGTATAGGGACATCTTTTCTTACAGAAATTTGGTCGAGGATTCTTCAAAGGTTCGTGAAAGAAAGGGTATGTCATGATCCGAGAGAAATCATATGTTCTAAATGCATATTTATTCTAATTCCTTTAAATAACACGAAAAAAATTTTGAATATGTATGTCCTAGCACTAATAATTGGACAACAACTTGGAAACATGATGAAAGTTACCCATCACATTCTTACCAGTACCGGATCACCTGTGCGCAGAGTTGAAATTAGTATGGGATCATCTGAGTACCGGATTACCTAAGTGCCAGTTTTTCTGAGTACTGGATCACCTATGTGTAGAATTTGTAATTAGTACCAGAATAGCACAGGGTCCCTTCTTTTATACCAGATAGGATACAATACCAGATAAGAACAAAGAGCTGATTTGGTGCAGGGGTGGCCCTTGGTACTAGATGTACATAGAGGTGATCATTGGTGCCAGATAAGCACAAAGATGAACATTTTTTTCTGATGCTTGAAAACTCTTTGACACAGATTCTAGTGGCAGTGATTTGTAGGAATAGTTGTTGTTCTGTGATCAAATTCGATTGAAAAACTATGTAGTTACCAAAATTTTGTAGGGGAATAATGAAAGAAATATCTGTAACATGAGGGTATTCTATAATGACCAGTTACTAAAATGACAAAACCCCTTTTTCTTTTGGAACCAAGGTGATCACGCTTCTGTTGGAATTTCCTCTTTTATTACAATAACAATAATAATCCTAACTACTACTTTTTTGTGGATTTTTATCGAGCCTAGATTAGTTAATGCTCGCCGGTATTTTCAATTTTACAGAGTCTGAAAAACTTAAAGGAAACTCTCTATACTGTCCCGTGGATTTTTATCGAGCCCGGGCCAGTTCCTGCTCGTCGGTGTTTTCACTTTTAAAGAGTCTAAAAACTTAAAGGAAACTCTCTATATTGTCCCGTGGATTTTTCTCGAACCCGGGCCAGTTCCTACTCGTCGGTATTTTCAATTTTAAAGATTTTGAAAAACTTAAAGAAGACTCTATCTGGTAGTTGTCCTCCTTATTTGTTTATCTACATGGGAACACAACCAATCGTTTTTATTTTGATTTTGTTAGTTATATTAGAAAAATAAATAAAACTCCATCTAATGACACACCTATGTACAGAAAATGAATTTATATGATTGAACTTACTGTGGTAGGTCAGTAGGAGGAAAATCCCTCTTGCTTATCAATTGCATTTCGAAACTCTGAAGAACAATTTTTGACAAAATCCTCCTTTGACAAAGGCTTGCATACCTTCATTTGATGCCCATTTACAACAAGGGAAGTGTGATTTTCATCAATGGTATTTATCCTTATTGAACTATTTTCATAAACTGTATCAACCTCATAGGGCCCCATCCATCTAGTAGACAATTTACCTTTAAAATTTTTGAATCTGCTATCATATAGGAGGACCCAATCACCTGGCTGGAAGGACTTATTTTTAATGTACTTGTTGTGCCATTTGGTCATTTTCTCTTATATCAAGGTGGTTATTTGTAGATAATCTTGTCTTATCTCATAAATCTCATTTAACTGTAATAGCCTCTATTTTTTAGCTTCATTCAGGTCCATCCCTAATTGCATGGCAGTTATGAAGGTTTTTACCTGAAACTCTATGGGAAGTAGTACCTGTTTCCCATACACCAAATCATAAGGTGTATGGCCTCTTGTATTTTTCCAAGATGTCTTGTAGGCCCACAAGGCCTCGGGCAACCTATCAGCCTAGTCTTTGTGATGCAGTTGAACAGTCTTAGTGAGGATGGCCTCTATCACTTTGTTGGTCGATTCCACTTGGCCATTGGCTTGGGGGTGATAGGGAGAAGACTTTCTGTGTTTGATCTTGTATTGTTCAGTAGGAGCCTTGACCAAATTTGAGTGAATTGTGTCCCTTGGTCAGTGACTATTTCCCAAGGTACCCCGAAATGAGTGAAAATTTCCTCAAAGAGAAAGTCTACAACAGATTGTTCATTGGCTGAATACAAAGCCTTGTCTTCTACCCATTTTGTTACATAGTCTGTGTAAACTAATATGTATTTTTTTCTACGGGACATGGGATTTATAGGTCCTACAAAATCTAAGGCCCATTTTTCAAAGGTTTTGATCACTACTTGGGCTTAGAGTGGCATTTTTTCGACTGTTGTAGGTTTTCCCATTCTTTAGCAATCATCACAGTTCGCCACGTATTTCTTTGCATCGTTGAAGATGGTTGGCCAATAATAGCCAGACTGTAGGATTTTGTAAGCTTCCCTTTTTTAAACAAAATGGCCTCCACATGGGCCATCATGGCAAGCTCTGAAGATATCCTGCATTTTTTCTTCTCGGACACATCTTTTGATTACCAAATCAGGTCCAGTTCAGTATAGGGTATCCTCATGCCACATATAATTGGCACTTAGTTGAATAATTCTTTGTTTTTCTCTAGATGTCATACTTTGAGGTAGCTTTCTGGCTACCAGATAGTTGGCTATGTCTACATACCAAGGGGTGAAAGTAGAAATGGAAAATAAATTCTCATCTGGAAAATCATCATCTATTGGAGTACTGTCACCTGTATGAATAAGTCTAGACAATAAATCAACAACCAAGTTGTCTCTTCTAGGCCTATCTATGATAGTGATATTGAATTCTTGTAGTAACAACAACCATCTAGTCACTCTAGCATTTGTAACAGGTTTGTTCATTAGAAATATGATAGTTGAGTGGTCAGTGTGCACAAAAACTACATATCCTGTTATATAGTGTCTAAACTTGTTGATGGCATGTACTACTGATAAAAATTCTTTTTCTGTGACAATATAGTTTGCTTCAGCAGGTGAGAGGTTCTTGCTAACAAAGTATATAGCATAAAGAATATTCCCTTCCCTTTGTCCTAATATGGTTCCCAAGGCGATATCTGAGGCATCTGTGAAAATATGGAAAGGAAGAGACAAGTTTGGACCTCTCAAAGCAGGGGCACTTGACAGTTTTGTTTTTAAGATTTCAAAGGAGATTTGGCATTGCTCATCCCAACATAATTCAACATCTTTTGTTAGCAGTTTGAAAAGAGGGGCAGTTAGGTTTGTAAAATTTTGAATAAACCTCCTATAGTAGCCAACATGGCCTAAAAAACTTCTGATTTCCTTTTGTGAGCTAGGGATCTTGATTTGGGAAATAATGTCGATCTTGGCAGGGTCCACTCTTATTCCTATACCAGAGATGTGGTGACCTAGAACAATTCCTTCAATGAGCAGCATTCTTGATTTTTCATGACTGGGTGAGAGGTTGGTCTCTTTACACCTAACCAGTACCTTCTCCAAATTATCCAATGCCTATTGGAAATCATCCCCATATATCGTGAAATCATCCATGTATACTTCCACACAATCTTTGGTTAAATCAAAGAAAATAGCCAAGACAACCCTTTGAAAGGTAGCAGGGGAATTACATAACCCAAAGGGGAGGACCCTATAGGCTTAGGTTCCCCAAGGACAGGTGAATGTGGTCTTATCCTTATCTTCTAGTGAAATTTTTAATTGGTTGTAACCACTAAACCCATCCAGGAAAGAAAAATACATCTTCCCAGACAAAGTGTCTAAGACCAGATCTATGAAAGGCAAAGGGAAGTAGTCCCTATAGGTGGCCTTGTTTAATTCTCGAAATTCCACACAAATACTCCATTTCCCATTTTTCTTTGGTACAATAACTAATGGGGAGACCCACTTTCTATCTGATATAGGGTAAATGAAATTGGCTTGTAGGAGTTTTTGGAGTTCTTCTTTTACTATATCTTTCAAGGCTGGGTTCATTCTTCTTTGGGGCTGCCTGACAAGTCTGATCTGATCTTTAGTGTAAATATGATGCATACAGGTGTCTGGGTGGATCCCTTTCATGTCAAAGTAATCCCATGCAAATGCATCAGATTTCCCTTGAATCATTTGTATCAACTTTTGTTGCCGATCTATTTCTAGGCTAGCATTGATATATAAGGACTTTTTAGGACTGATTTCAATAGCTCAAATAGTTGATTCTTTCCCCTCCTCTATTTGTAAAACAATGTTTTTTGTAGCAGTGGGAAGATGCCAAATTTCTTGAAATTCAGGGCTAAAGATGTATGTGTAGTTAGGGAAAGATTGAGGATAATCGATGCATGCTGAGTCAGCCAAGAATAGACTTAAGATTTTTTATTCAGTTTGCTCTTGTACTCCTTTCACTTGTTCAAGTGTCAACAAGGGCTGAGTGCAGTTCTCCTCCCCATAGAGATTCTCCAACTAGAGAGGAACTTCAGTGGCTAGTTGGGTGGGGGGGAAAAGGATAAGTTTTTTACTTTGAGTGCCATTGGAGATTGTCATTTCTCCAGATTGACAACTAATGAATGCATCAATAGTGTCCAACCAAGGTCGACTGAATACTATTGGATGTCCTGGTTTGGGGGATTTGGGATGAATTACTAATAAATCCATAGGGTATTCCCAAGAGGCCAATGTAACTATTATATCATCTAAACTCCCTATTGGGGTGATGACGGATTTGTCTGCAAGCTCCAACAGAGTTTGTGTTGGTCTTAGGTGATCTAGTTGCAGTGTTTTCATAGTGTTTACTGACATCACATTTATTTCTGCCCCTATATCAATCAATGTGTTAGGTAAGGCAACACCATTGATTTCTATGGTTACCACTGGGTTCCCTGGATCACTATACTTAGATGGCATTTATGTTATAAATTTGGATAATTGTCCTACCACCCGTATGACAGGAGGTTCCTTCCTCTTTCTCCCTGGATTTTTAATGCAAAGGTCCCTTACAATTTTAGCATAGATAGGTATGTATTTAATGGACTGTAGTAGTGGTATCTTTACACATATGTTCTAGAGTTCAGTCTCTAGATTATGTTCTAGAGTTTCCTCAGTTTTCTTTACGAGCAACCTTTCTGGGTAAGGAGGATTCATTTTATGAGGTGTTTCTGCTACAAGGGAGTTGGGAGAAGGAATTTCTTGTTGTACTGGAGTGTTTCTTTCTTCGTTCAATGGATTAGTCATATGTTCTTCTCTTTTAACTGTTTGGACATCTATTTGTTCTTCTTGATTTGTGTGATTATGTACTTGTTCTTCTTGGATGACCATAGTGGGATTTGTTTTGTTTACAACCCTTCCCGATATTAATTCAATTCCATTAAATGGAGCTAGCATTATTACATATGTAGGGAAGGTTTGTACTTCAACATTTTGTATAGGTTGCGTCGGCCTATTATTTGGGTTAGGTATAGGTTGTGTAGGAATAGGGGTAGGCCAAGGAGGGTTTTGGATGGGTGAAACATGCATTGGTTGCTGCATATTTTGATTCATGGGTAGTGTGAGTTGTTGTTGTAATTGTGGGGGAAGAAGAAGAGCAGGGGGGTTAAATCCTGGGAGCAGCTGTGAAATATTCGAAGGATATTGTGGATAGGTGAGAAAATTTGTTGGTTGGAAGGGAACATTCCCATATACAAGTCCTCTCCATCCTTGTTTCCAAGGTTGGGTTTGTGTCGACCACTGAGGATAAGACATGGGGGTACCCACTATTGTTGGGGGTATTGTGTAATTAGGTCTGCAATCATGTTGGGGTTTTGTTGTCTCCATGGTCTCCTAGGGGGCTAGGATGTCTCAGGTTCTCCTCCTCACTTGAACATGGCCTTGAGTCCAGGTTGATAAGGGAATTCATTAGTAGGATGGTCCTCTATACAAAGACCACATATTTCAATAACATTAAGGGGGCATTCCTTTTTAGGGTGTTTCCTCCTACACTGATGAGAGAAAATTGCTAACACATCATTTTCTTCCTCTTGTTTTATTTTAATTTTCATGGTATCTAGTTGGGAACTGATGTTGTTTAAGATATTTGTTTTAAAGTTTTCTAATAGATTTCCCAATTCAATCCTAGTGACACCTCCGGATGTGGGTTTAACAATTCTGTTGGTAGGGTCCCTTATACTTTTCCCCGTTTTAGCTTGACTGTGAAAGTATCTTTTAGAATACTCTACTATGTATGCAAATGGATTTTGGTATATGTCCCCAGAACTCATGAGGTTTAACACTTCAATGCAATCATCCCTCACACCCTTTAGAAAGATAGTCCTAACTGTAGTTGTATCTAAGGAAAAATGCTTAGTCTTTTGGTAATTGTATAAGAACCTTTTTGTGTAGTCTTCTAAGATTTCTTCTTTAGATTGTTGCATTTTGAATATATCATTCCTAGCATCCCTAGGTCTACAGTAATCTTGGAATTTCTGGAGGAAGGTCTCCTTCATACCATCCCAAGACAAAATGGTGTGTTCCCCTAAGCTCATGAACCACCTTAGTGCATAATATTTTAGTGTAGCTGGGTAAAGTTTTAAATTTTGAGCATTATCTCTGTAGTTATATCTCCTACACAATATGTCAAATTCAAATAAAAATGAGTCAGGGTCTTCTGTCGACATACCTCAGAAATGAGGAAGTGAAGATAATGGAATGTTCTTCATAGCAACGTCTTTAGGGATATCCAGTATGGGAAATCCAAATGTCTCTGTTTCATTAGCTATGTTTCCCTTTTCTTTTTCCATGTCTCCAAGTAGCCTGTAGAGAGGTGGTGAATTTTCTCCACTGGGTGATGGTTCCACCACTAGGTTACTTGGTATCTCTAGTTGTTCCAAGGTTTTGTGTGGCCTTCCAACAACAAATGCAGCCTCTTCTATTACTACCTCTACTTCTTTTCCAGTTTCTCCTTTGGATGGGGTCGCCAGTGCTTCCTTTCTTTCTTGTTGTCTTATGTCTTCAATCTAAACAGTGGCTTCATATTTAGTGCCCTTTGTTGTTGTTTCAATTGCTGCCTTTGAGATCTCTCCTCTGAGAATTTTTCCTGCACGAATTTTCGATGAATTAGTGCCACACACCCACTACGGAAACTAAGATTTTTTTTTTCTTTTTTTTTTTTTTCTTTGAGGATTAGAATCCTCGAATTTCTACAGGGCCTGGCGCAGACCCCTCCTACCCTTAAAATCCCCCATGTGATCATTGGCTATGACCACAGGCCTTTCCAAAAGGGTGCTTCCAGCTTTCACAATTCAGGAAAGCGTGATGCAGGTGTTCCCCCATTCTCTATCTTTCGAAATGCCAAAACCTGAAATGGTCTAACAGATCCTTAGCTCCTCCCTTGGGTTGCTTTTCATATGAATGATCCCATGACCTGGTGCTAATCCTCTAAATGCTTTTAGGGTTTCGTGATTCAGAGAATCGTGACACAAGCGTTCCCCCTTTTCCTTTCGAATTCCTGGAACTTGAAAGCCCAGTGTCATCCGGATCTGCGGTCCAGATCATTGACTTGATCAATGGCTCGGATTAAATCTCAGCATTCTACCTTTGGGGATTTAGGCAGGGTCTTCAGTCCTATTTCCCTGATTTCCAGAACCCTTGTGGCCTTATATTTTCGCCATGCGTCCCTATAATGGGTGGTCTAGATTCTTTCGGAACTCCTCCTTCCTACCACATGACCTTGTCTGGTGACCTAGGGCTCATTCACAGAGTGCATCAGGGTTTCGCGTGTTGGGATTTCGAAACATGCGAAGGCAAGGGTTCATACCCTTTGGTTTCCTGGGTGTTGAAATGCCGAAACCCATTCACACTTCACCAATTTAGGATATCGCATATCGGGATTTTGCATATCAAGATTTCACAACAATTGAAGACAAGGGTCATACCCTTTGGTTTCCCAAGTTCTGAAACACCGAAATCCTTTCACACTATACCGCTTCGGGGTTATCGCATACTGGGATTTTGCATATCGGGATTTCGCAACATGAGAAGACAAGGGTCATACCCTTTGGTTTCCCTGGTGCCGAAACAACGAAACCCATTTACTTCACGACAAGGGCAAGGTAAAATTACAGATTTACTACAATGGTAGTCTTTTCAAGGGACTCACTCTGACTCTGGAATGCGAGGGAATTTTCCCGAAAAAGGTGCCACTCTAGAATGTGAGGGAATTTTCCTAAAAAAGGTGCCTTCAGGAGGATGACCCAGGGCATAGCACAAATCAAGTTAGATGGGTCAATCATCCAGGGAATGGACTTGTATTCTGAGCTCATACATTCTATGCATTAACCGATTTGTAGTTATATCAGTATAAGCATGCATCCATTATTTCCAAGAAAAACGCAAGGCAACCACTTCTATACAGAAACTATTTATGAGCATATAAAAAAAAATGAGCATGCAACTGTGACATTCAATTCCAAATGCAAGACATAACACTTATCAGAAATTCCAGACGTGATGCGAATGTTGAGAGGGGTGCTCATTTCCACCCAACCATAGGCTCAGTGACTCCAAATGTATTTACCAATAGCCATCCCCAAGCAAGACCACAATGCTTAAGAGTCAATCTCCTACTTCCAGCTCAATGGAAGTCAAGGATGAAGGTTACTCTCCTTCTCCTCTGTTCAGAACCCCCTGTATTTCCAAAGCTCCTCCAGTTTTCTTCCGCGATCCCCGTTGCGCATGTTCTATCCTCTCCCTTTTTCCACACTTCCTCCCTTGCCTTTTCTTTGCAAGATTGCGTGTGGCACGAGTTTCCCCGTCCATGGTCAGGTATGGGAGCTGTTGCAGATGGGCAGTTCACCCCCATCCCCTCATTAACTCTTGAGGAGCCTCCCCACCTACCAATCTGACGGGAAATCCATTCTAGGGTCATACCCTTTGGTTTCCTGGGTTCCGAAACGCCGAAATCCTTTCACACTACACTGCTTCGGGGATATTGCATACTGGGATTTCACAACATGCGAAGACAAGGGTCATACCATTTGGTATCACGAGTGCTGAAATGTCAAAATCCTTTCACACTACACCACTTCGAGGTTATCGCATACTGAGATTTCGCATATCGGGATTTCGCAACATGAGAAGACAAGGGTCATACCCTTTGGTTTCCCGGGTGCCGAAACGCCGAAACCCATTTACTTCATGACAAGGGCAAGGTAAAATCGTGGATTTTCTACAATGGTAGTCTTTCGAAGGGACTCACTCCGACTCTAGAATGCGAGTGAATTTTCTCGAAAAAGGTTCCACTCTAGAATGCAAGGGAATTTTCCCGAAAAAGGTGCCTTCGGGAGGATGATCCAGGGCATAGCACGAATCAAGTTAGATGGGTCAATCCTCCGGGGAATGGACTCGTATTCTGAACTCATACATTCTATGCATTAACCAATTTGTAGTTATATCAGTATAAGCATGCATCCATTATTTCCAAGCAAAACGCAAGGCAACCACTTCTATACAGGAACTATTTATGAGCGTATAAAACAAAATGAGCATGCGACCGTGACATTCAATTCCAAATACAAGACATAACACTTATCAGAAATTCCGGACATGATGCGAATGCTGAGAGGGGTGCTCATTTCCACCCAACCGTAGGCTCAGTGACTCCAAATGGATTTACCACTAGCCACCCCCAAGCAAGACCACGATGCTTAAGAGTCAATCTCCTACTCCCAAATCAACGAAAGTCAAGGATGAAGGTTACTCTCCTTCTCCTTTGTTCAGAACCCCCTGTATTTCTAGAGCTCCTCTAGTTTTCTTCCGCGATCCCCGTTGCATGCATTCTGTCCTCTCCCTTTTTCCACACTTCCTCCCTTGCCTTTCTCTGCAAGATTGTGTGTGGCACAAATTTCTCCATCCGTGGTTAGGTCTGGGAGCTATTACAGATGGGCGGTTCACCCCCATCACCTCATTAACTCTTGAGGAGCCTCCCCACATACCAATCTGACGGGAAATCCATTCCAGGGTTAGAGAGTTGCTTTGATTTTTGAGCAAGTAAAAACTAGTACGGTAATGGCTCGGTGGAAGTTAACGAAACCTTTCCAGGTCCCTTCCACCACCTCTCATTAGCCATCGTGGTATATTTTAGCACATCCCCCCCCCTCCTAGTAGTAATGCAACACATAATCATAACATAATTTACGTTCATCGACCTTTATACAAAGGTCTGTCAAATCAAACATTCACATCTTTGAGTTTGTCAAATTTCTTGGCCTATATAGTTATTAGTTATTTTTACAAACCAAGGGAAATAGGGCATTACAATTCCCTCCCCCTTACAAGAACATCGCCCTCGATGTTCTATCTATCAATATGACGTTTATGTATAGAAGTAAGCAAAATCGGATATGCCTATTTCATGGCATCTTCCATTTCCCAGGTAGCCTCATCTGGGCCAAAATGTTTCCATTGCACCTTGACCTGTGCAATGGTTCGGTTCTTGAGTGGGGTTTCCTTTCTGTCCAGTATGCATTGAGGTTATGACAGGAATTCTCCCTTCAACTCTACCTGGATCACAGACCAGTCAATTATATGATTANNNGGGTCCACAATACCGAGGTGCCAACTTGGCACAAGACCCCATCCTCAGGGAACTCTTCCTGGGCCTAACTCTGAGATATATGTGGTCTCCCATCTTGAATTCTCTTGGAGTTCTCTTTCGGTCGACGTAACTTTTCTATTGGTTCTGAGTGACCTTTAGATTTTGTTTTATTTGAGCCACTTGTTGTTCCATTTCTTTCAACATGTCGGGTCCAATAGTAACTCTATTTACATGATTACTCTAACTGACTGGAGTGTTTCATGGCCTACCATAGAGGACTTCGAAAGGACTCATCTTCAGGGATTCTTGGTAGCCGTTATTGTAGGGGAATTCCACCAGTGGCAAGTAATCTTCCTACTTTTTAGGTTGATGCATTACATGCATTATTAGCATGTCCTCTAATATTTGGTTCACTCTTTCCATCCTTCCATAATTTTGAGGATGATAGGCTGTGCTAAACAATAATTTGGTCTCTAGACTAGCCATCAAGGATTTCCAATAGTTGGAAGTAAATTTCGTGTCTCTGTCGGACACGATCTTTTTAGGCATACCATGTAGTCAGAATATCTCCTTCATGAATATGCTGGCGATATCTATTTCCTTGCAAGTCGATTTGACGGGGATAAAATGGGTGGACTTGCTTAATTTATCCACCACCACCATGATGGCATCATTCTATCTAGTCGAGGTTGGTAATCCGGTGATGAAATCCACGGAAATGGTTTCCCATTTCCATTCCGGGATTGGTAGAGGTTGTAATAATCTTGTTGGGTGTCGGTGTTCTACTTTAACCTGCTGGAATTCTAGGAACCTAGCTAAATAGTTAGCTATATCCTTCTTTAACCCAGGCCAATAGAATTGTTTCCTAGTGGCCGTGATCATCTTCTAATATCCCCGGTGACCAATATATGGTCTTTTATGTAGTTCATCCATTATGAACCTCTTCAAGTCGTCACAATCTGGAATATACAACCTCTTTCTGTAAGTTAGCATACCTCCATCTATCATCTGGTAGCCTTCATACTTTATCCCTGTGGGTTCTTTCTCAAGGTACGAGGTCACGGTCTGGAAGAATGTGTCTGTTTCTTGTGCATTCCTGACCCTTTCTTTGACATTCATCTCATAGGTGCTCACTGCTGCTAGGTGAATTGTATTCATACTTCTGATAAGGGAATCAACCACCTTATTTT
>JASDQU010689785.1:42599-53083 GCA_032191745.1 Picea mariana
GACTTGTTCATTATTTTCCCATTCCCTCACTCATTATTCCCTCACACACTCCCATGCACCCCCCTGACTTGTCCATTGATCCATCATCACCTATACCTTGGCTTGGCAAAGGAAACAGATATGCTAAAGAACTTAGCTAGGGGATAGTTGGTTGTAGTGGTCGCTGGTGTGATCCAGCCGTGACTTGGGGCCTGCATGTTTGAAATGCATTGGCATGTGCCCTTTTTTTCTCACAACTGTGAGTCCTAAGAGTTCTAGCATCGATATTCTAGACCAGCTGTGCTAGAAGCCCTGGAAAGAAGGAGAAGATCTACCTGAGGGATTGCGTGGCAGAGAAGGGTGGAGGTCCATTATCTCAGGTGGCACAGGATGGGTAAAAGAGAGCTAGGTACTTGGATTGTTGTGGGTGTCGGGAAACCTGTGAGAGATTGAGAGTTGACTGGTTTGGGAACCCAATTACACTCTGGAACCATCCTTGTGGATTCATAGCCCTGGCTTGGGGGTGACACTATTATTAGGATTTAGAGAAGAGGTATCTACAGTTGGGTAGACCATCCTTGGTCTGCATCCAGTTGGTGTCAGCTTTCATAAAGATAAGTGCTCTCTGTCGTGATATTACTATTTGTGTATGAATGCATTCAGCTATGTAGTCTAATTGTCATTTACATGTATATGAATGTATTTCCATTGTGTATATTTAATTATCATTTAACATAATCTTTAGATCTTGCACGCTTGTTGGATATTGTTTTGCATGTCATTAAATATGTTACCTTATGCATACTTAATAAATAAAGAAGGTCAACATGATAAAGAAGTCCAAGGGCGAGCTTGCAGGTAGCGTACCCGACCTGTGGGTGGATGGGTATGTTACAACGAGCCAAGAAGGGTTCTGGTATACACCATGGCCCTATCCAACAAGATGGTATCCTCCTCCAAACTGATTCATAAAGGATTGTAAGGGCATCATCACCAAGGAATCCTCTTGCGAAGATAAAGTGACATGACAAGGGTTACTCAAGTGAGGATATATGTTGCCCCCATATGAAGGAACTTTGTAAAGGGGGTTTCCTATACTATAAAACTAACTCCCCCTTGATGAAACACTAGAGGACAGACGAAGTTCTACCATGGAAAAAGCATTTGTAGGAACCAACATAGAGGAAGAAGGATAGATGGATGGGAAGTAATAAGTAGAATGACTACCCATTTGAGAACTTGCTCCAGGAAAATCAAAGCTAGGATTGGATCCATAGGAAGGAAGATTCAAACCTCCTACTGTAAGAGTTGGTTGAGGGATATGACTCCCACCCAATGAAAAGGGAGAATAAGGAGGCATCATGCCTCCAGATCCAAAACTAGGATTCACATAATAAGATGAGATAGAGGATGGGAAGTGCAAAGACATGTCTGGAATACCAAGATAAAAATGATTAAAGGCCTAAGGTATTGGCTGAGTATTATGATTCAGTGTACCACTAAGAAATACAAAAGAATTTGTCCCCGTGGAATGATAAAATACCATGGGTTGGGTAGCGCCAACTGAGGGAGTCATGGGGGCTCCACTAAACATAGCAATGAAAAATCATGATGCAATACAAAATCTTCAGGAAAACCCATAATCAAAGATCACACCAAAGTAAAGAAAAAATGTCAATGCACAAAAATAGGATATAATGGCTTAAAAGGGGCCTCCCTCACTAGAGTAGGTATGCCTCGCCCAAGAGGGGCTTGCAACTCCCTTCAAAAGATTGGAGATATGAGAATCATTTATGAGGGCCCTCGTGGGATTAACAACGTAGTCGGTCAGATCCCCCCGGAGAGGTAATCCTCCATAAAGGTTGTGTGTTGTTTGACCCTTATCTAACTCAAGGTACCTGGAGAATAACCCCTGCAAGTAACCTATGTGGTTACCTATGTCAAGAAACTAGAGCTACCACTATATAACCAATGCATAGGTGAACAATCATAATTCAGGTCCACCATATGGGTAGGGTAACAAAGCCCAAAATATTGAAAGCACCACCCCTCATGGAGATAAAGGTACTAGAAAGACCCCCAAATATGAATAGATCCCCAGAAATATCTCTGATGCTAAGAGGGTATTAGAGGGATATCTCTGAAACCAACTTCGCACAACCTCATTCTTAACTCTGGTGTGAGCAGAGTGTCCTAACGTCACTAATTACACAATGGATTTAACCACTCCCTAGTCAGATACATACGTTGAGTTTAATAGCCTTGGAGAATTTTACTCCCAAAATCCTATTCCAAGACCCTATATCCTATGCTTGTTTGTGTACTCTGAAAAATAAAATCGTTTCTAATCAATTTTAATTAATCAACGTTACTTTTAATGACTTTGTTTACTCAAGATATTTGGTCATGAAACCGATGATGTTATGGCTCAACAAATCAAAGAAATGAATATAAACAAAGTGCTAATTCTTAATCTTAAATTCTCAAAAGATGATAAGCTTTTTTAAAATGCAACTTTCAATTCAACTCTGCAATTTCAATAAGATGAAATCTTTCCATATGTATCAAGATCAATACTAAAAAACCAAGAGAAAATTCCATAATGCAAAATGTATATTTTTTTATTTTCAATATAAAGCAATGAAAATGCAAGGACTAAATAACAACTTGATATATAGACCCTACTGCAAGCAAAAAAGACAATCCACACAGGATACCAAGAAGCAATCACTCAGACCAAGATACAAGGACAACTAATGAAAAAGATGATGAGAAAGAAAAACTGCCTGAAAATTTAACCATAAAAAGGTTTCCTATCACTCTGTAAGCACTCAACAGTTAGGACAGAGACCCAAGAAGACTTGGCAACCTCAAAACTCACCCAAAAAACATCAAACTCAAAAAGTAAGATAAAAAATTTGTATGTTTAAGGAAAAATCGCATATGTATGTGCCCTATAGAATGATAGCTCATGCATCTATCAAGAGAAACCCTGCATATATGTATTAAAACACTACCAGGGTAAGGATAAGGCCAAGAAACTTAGATACAAAGTAAAAATAGGTTGTAAAGAAATTAGGAAACAAGAAAACCTAGGATACCATAGAGTAATCGAAGGAGAAAAACACTCCAAACCCCAAAATAGAAGACTCATGTCCCCAGTGTTAGCACCAAAATTCACCTCTGGATTGTGGCAGAGGTAATCCTAGTACCCATCAGTTTATGTGTCACAATGAACAATTTTAAAGGGGGTCGAATGGGCATAGGCTTAGGATAATATTGTTTTAACTTAGAAAACTGGACCAACATGCACCCATAAATGAGGTCTCGATTCAACTTTAGTCAGTAAGTTGTAGTAAGGGTGAGAAGGAGGAATAAATTGAGGAGAAAATTAAAGGTCTGCTTTGGACAATAGGTCTTCCAACAGCCTAAGGAGGAAAAACTTTGAAAACAAGATCTTCTTGGATTCACAGTTCAGGAGACTGAAAAAGATATAACCAGGTTATAATATAACATCCATTACAACTCAGTAATAAAAATCCATGTAAATCCTTCAATCATGAACATTCAATATGAGAGGAAATAAAGCATGGAAACATGAAGCTGAATTTCATTAAACCAGAAGTCTCAGATCGAATTACATAACCATATAACCAAAGTGATTTATAAAAAATTTACAATGTGGGAGCGTAGCTTGACCATCGACCCTCAAAAAATATCAAAAATACATACATATACTCAAAAAATTTCCCAACAGAGGTGTGTTCGAGCTTCTCGTCCAATGCCATATGCCTATGTCTTCTCAGACAGACTGCGCATGCAGTCTCCTCTGCACATGCCTTCCCCTGTCAGTTGCAAGCTCTCCTCTACTAGTACTTTCTGGCTCTCCATTTATGGGGTAAGACGAGGTCTCAATTGCCACCTCACTTCATTAACTTCATTTTCTTGGGATTGAAGTGCGGCTTAATGCCTAGGGGGTGGCCACATGCTCCTCTCAGATAGGACGCTTTATAAACATGTGAATGTGGGGCCGCTCAAAGGTGGTTTTGGTTCACACCACTTTTGAGCTTGCAATCCAACACCTTTTTCCACGTATTACTTTTTCCAAACCATGGATTCAATTGCAGGACCACTCAAGAAAATTATCGCTCAAGCATGTCGCATCCCCACAATGAACTATGGTTGTCTATCTTGTGATATTGGGCGAGGATTTACGATCAACGTCTCAAATATGCCCTCTTCAGTTAAATGGATCAAATCTTCCCTTTTTGAATGGATGACCGAGATCTGCTTCGGGACTTCGAGCTTCGGCCTTTCTCATGGTGTTATACTTCGTGAAATTTTGAAATCCCAAATACTCGGGGGTTGTAAATCTGGAATGCTTCTGGAATCTCCACCGCTGAAAAAATTCAACCTGTCTGTTTGTATTTTAAGCCCAAAATGAGTTTCTCTGCATGTTGTGCTTAGACACTTCCTGTGGAGACCACAAAATTGGAAGACCTGCTTCGCTTGACAACTATATGTGATAACATTTGGCTCCACGGGGGATGGCATGCTCCCTACGAGATGCCAAGAACAAGTAGTTCCAGTCACCTTCTGCATTGGGGTATGGAGTCATGCTCAAAAAACATCCTGCCGAGGATTAAAGGTTGACAAAAAAACTATCCTAAAAATGAAAGAAAAGTACATGGGCTCCGAAGGAGCTTATTTATGTACATTCCTATACTAATTGATTTTTTACATAGTGCTAGGTGAAAGAAAATTTCCACCATAGCCATTCAAGTAACTTCCTAACTGGGAGCTCCTTCACTCTGTCCTTGATTAGTAACAGATGATGCAACTATGACAGCAGAGAGGTTACATCCTTTGTATTTCCTCCTAATGCTGAGGTTAGGATAAAGTTGAGTGGCTTTAAAACATGAAGGAAATACAACTCCATGTATTCCTTCACAGGCTCATAGGCCAAGTGGAAAACTCCAAAAAAATTATAATAGGAAACCTGCTCTATCACATAGCTGCTCACACATGGTTGAATATCTTTGGTAAGCATAGGTGGATGAGAGGCTGATGCACATTGGCTGACCTTAGACGATGGCTTCTCACTTACAAGCTCTAGATAGGAGATAAATTGCCCCTTCTGTTGCTCCTTTTCTTCTTTGTCTGCTCTGAAAACACCTGCTAGCAGAGAGAAATAAGTCTCTTCATGTGTATCTAAGGATGGCTATTTCTCTCTATCATGTTGCTCTTGGTAGGAGCTTTCGATTTCATAAGAATATTGGAATCCTATGTTTTCTTCTTCTAAATACTCTTCAGGGGTAGGTGAGCGCAAAACTCTTTTATCTTGCAAAGAGAAAAGAGAAATATCTTGATTCTTTTATTCAACCATCTCTTCCTTTAAATCTAAGACAACAAGTGTACTAGGGGAAGAAAATAATATATCCATAGTTACGTCATCATCAACGCTATCATCAATCATATCTGGACTTCTTCTTGGGAAATAGAAAGAGAAATATTTTCATCTGTATTTGCAAAATAATCACTTTCATCCTTGCTTTATCTCTCAATCAGATCTTCACTGGACTCATCACATGAGGAACACTCTATCGTCTGTAGAATGTGGAGTGCAAACCTCTTACAAAAGTCATAAAAAATAAGATGATTTAGGTAAATATTCCTATAATACGAATTAAAAGCATCGTGAAAATCCTTCAAAGAATGGATACTAGTAGTAGGGAGAGATAGACACCATCCAAGAGAATCTTCTTCTAAAGAAAAACTGAACATATTGATCCAAACATCCTCATGAAAGAAGCCATGTTCAAGCATACATACATGAAATTTTAATAAGTGCTCACCGGGATGGTCATGCTTTCTTCTTTGAATCTCAGAAGATAACCATCCCATTCATTTATAGCCTGCACTGGATGTGGATAACCAGATATGGCTGAGAAATTGAAATGGGCAAAATTCTAAGTCAAGATAGCCGAGAGATCTGGCTCCTCCTTTACTCCTTCATGGCTCTCCCCTGGATCAGTTTCACAATCACTATAAACATGAACCATGGAAGAGATATTCTATTCCTTGTCTTCACTGGGATATCCATCAAAAGATGTTTGTTCTTGGTCAGTATTCGACATCACTTCTTCATCATAAGAAGCGCTGGCAAGAACATCTGTTTCCAGGACTGGAATATCCTTTGCAATTTCTTTGTAAGAGTGATGAGAAAAATATTCCTTTAATTCTTCTATACTTGTATAAAGTGATTGTATCAGCTCCATCAGCTCCTCTGGGGGATGTCTCTCATCCTCACAACTTTTGCAAGAACAAACTATGTCATGAACATCATCTCTATACTCCTCACAAAATTTATGATAGATTAACCCAGGGGAATAATACTTTTGACAACGCCTATTGAATGTTGCATGAAATTCCCTTAGGGAGGAAATACTAGCAGGGGGTAAGGAATGATACCATTCATGAGCATCCCCTTCTAATGAGAACATGAACATTTTTAGTAATACATCCTCATGATGTATCTCCCATTGATGCATGAGTTCATGAAACTCATGGAGATGTTGAGAAGGGTTTTCCTCTTTACACAATCTAAATATGGGAAAATAATCACCCCATTCATCCATAGTAGGTACAACATTAGGAAAACTAGAAACAATAGAAAAATCAAAATGATAAAACCTTTGAGCTAGGATTTTGTCCATTTAGAACCAGTGGATTCACCAATCGATTCTTTAATCATGGAGTCGTCAGGTGAAAGATATGCAGTAAGAGCGTGTCTGGTCTTTGTTCACCATCAAAGACCAGATCTGATCATTGTGTTGTCCCAAGGGCTACCAGGTGTAGCCAGAAAAAGCCACACTGAAATAGTGGAGTCGCCTCAGTGGAGTCGTCAGGTGCAAACACAATCTTCAAAGGTTCTGATTTTTGATGCACCTTCAGAACCAGAAGTTCATTGTCATTCTACCCAGGGAAAATATTCAATTTGTCCCCGACAACAATGCCAAAAATGTTAGCACCAGAAGTCACCTTTGGATTGCAACAGAGGTAATCCTAGTACCCATCAGTTTATGTGTCACAATGAACAATTTTAAAGGGGTTCGAATGGGCGCAGGCTCATGATAATATTGTATTAACTCAGAAAACTAGACAAACATGCACTCACAAATGAGTTCTCGATTCAAATTTAGTCAGTAAGTTGTAGTAAGGGTGATTAGGAGGAAGAAATTAAGGATAAAATGAAAGTTCTTCTCTGGGAAACAGGTCTTCCAGCAGCCTAAGGAGGAAAAAATCAGAAAACAAGACCTTGGATTCAGAGTTTAGAAGACTAAAAACACTATAACCGGGCTATAATCTAACATCCATTACAACTCATTCATAAAAATCCATGTGAATCCTTCAATCATGAAAATTCAGTATCAAAGGCAATAAAGAATGGAAACAGGAAGATGACTTTCATTAAACCAAAAGTCTCATATCAAATTACATAACCATATAACCAACGTGCTTTATAAAAACTTTACAGTGCAGGACCAAAGCTTGACCATCGACCCTCACAAAATATCAAAACTACATATATATACTCAAAAATTCGCCCAACCGAGGTGTCCTTGACCTTCTCATCCAATTCCATACACTTGTGTCTTCTCAGTTAGACTATGCATGATGTCTCCTTTGTGTATGCCTTCCCCTATCGGACGAAAGCTCTCCTCTTCCAGTCCTTTCTGTATTTCCATTTATTGGGTGAGACGAGGTCTCAACTACCACCTCACTTCATTAACTTCCTTTTCTAAGGATTGAAACATGGCTTAATGCCCGGGGGAATCCACACACTACTCTTAGATAGGACACTATATAAACATGTGATTACGGGGCTGCTCAAAGGTGGTTTGGGTTCACACTGCTTTTGAGCCCACAATCCACCACCTTTTTCCATGTATTACTTTTTTCAAACCACATCTTCAATTGTGGGACCACTCAAGAAAATTATCTCTCTAGCACATCTCGTCCCTGCAATGGGCTGTGGTCGTCGATCTTGTGATCTTGGGCGAGGATTTACGACCAGTGGCTCAAATCTACCTTCTTCATATCAATGAATCAGATCTTCCCTTTTTGAATCAACGACCGAGATCTGCTTCAGGACTTCGGGCTTCGGCCTTTCTCATGGTGCTATACTTCGTGCAATTTTGAAATCTCGAATACCCAGGGGCCGTTAATCTAGAATGCTCCTGGAATCTCCACCACTAACAAAATTAAACCCATCTGTTAATATTTTAAGCCCAAAATGAAATTCTCTGCATGCTATGCTCGGATGCTTCCTATGCAGACCACGAACTTGGATGACCTGCTGCCCTTGACAACTATATGTGATAACACCTAGTATGGTCACCAATTTTGTTATGAGGAAAATCAGTTTATGGCATGGGGTAAACTACAACATATGGAATGACTGGGGAAATCAACTCTAATCTGAAATATACTCTATAAATGTAAATGCCAACAAGACAAGATAAAGACCCTACCTTGTTCGGAAGTTCGATGAAGACCACCATTTAGCACACAACTCAAATCTTTATACCTGCAACTTGTCCTCAACAACCAAGATACGCAAGCATATGGTGATAATATATAAATTTATCACATACATTAGCATAATCAATTAACATTCATAACAAATATGTTGATGGAATAACAATTCAAATATTCACAATATATCAACTAGACGAGAAAAAGTATTTCTATTAAAATATGATCAACATAAGTGCATAAGTGACAAAATTTTGTGTCGATACATCTCGGAACCAAGAAGCTAATTCCCTTCCAGTTGGGCCTCCACCACTTCAATCCTCCACCAAAGGAAATCTCATATAAGAGAAGCAATGAGGTTCTCCATAAAAGAGGGAAGATCTTGGGGGCTAAAAAATGCATTCAGACTTTAAAGGACAAAGGGATGCAAACTCAATGTGAAGTGAAAATTTCTCCAAAGTAGCTTTACTCTCAAAAGTTCAATTCTCCCCTCCTTCATGGTTTGGATATGGCTCATGTTATAGAATTCAAATGGAACTGAAGGGATGATTCAAAACATTTCTAGTATATGGAATGTCAAGGATCATGGATCTTGTGACATGACATGGAAACCCGACAAATTTTTTAATTTTGAGCACCAAACCCGATATACGCAGGCTGTAGTGGTGCAAGTTGCGTATACACATGTTGTCTAACTTGTAGGGTACGTATATGTGGAAAAAAATAATTTTTTATCTCTGGGAAGTGCAAAAGGGGACTTCAAGTTTTCATAGGTAAATGGAAAAGGCCTTGTGAGCAAGTTGCATGGGGTGAGGCAAAATATTGCTATAACAACATTAGGGTGAGAATGACATCTAGAAAATTCAGTGTCAAGAAGAAAGTTTTACATTTTGGCATACTAAGATTGAGGAGCTTTCTTAAGACCATAAAAATATTTATTAAGGGGAAAAACAAGGCTGGAGTCATTTTGGACATAGATAAGAGGTTGTTCCATGTAGATTTCTTTTTATAAATCCCCATGCAAGAAGGTAGTTTTAGCATCCATCTGATGGACCTTCCATTTATTTGAGGTAGCCAGTGAAAGAACAAGGTAGACATAATTCATTTTGGCTACCGAGGAAACAATTTCATTATAGTTTATGACTTCAACTTGAAAGAACCCTTTGGAAACTAACCGATCCTTATGTCTTTCAACACTTCCATCTGATGCATACTTAGTTCTATACACCCATTTACATTTGACAAGTTTTCTTCCTTTAAGAAGTGGGATAAGATCCCAAGTATCATTCGTCATTAAGAGCGATACTCTTCATTCATTGTAGTATCCCAATTTGAATTACCTGAAGCTTCAAAAATGTCTCTAGATAACGAGTATTTGAAACTTGAGCCAAAAGACAAGAGACTTGTAACATCCCAAACATCCAACTGGGCTATGCCACATAACATTTTATGAACTGTATACAAAATTAAAACATATAAACACAGAAACTCTTGCGGAACTTTATATATAAAAATTAAAATAGACAAATACATTCTGCAAATGCACATATTCATACAGATTACTAATAAAAATACACATGTAGCGCACACAAGAATAACACATAAAACTAAATGCATACATAATAATGCAACATGTAATTTAACACAAAAGGGACACTTATCTTGGTAAAAATATCACCAACTGCGTTCATACCTTCCAAAAACCTCCCAGCCTTAGACCATGTTGCTCATCACTCTCAATAGTGGGTCACCCTTGAGCTAGGACTAAACTCCACCTAGGTAAAGGGATTCCTAACTAGGATAATGTGTTTCAAACAACAAGAAAGACTCTGTCACATTTACCAACTCAAACTAACAACCTATAGTCCCTCATTCCCCACATGTCTTTCCCACCCCAGGAAGTGTGCCCCTTCTCTTCTCAACATTCCTTCAGCTTCCCCACTTACTTTCTCGGCTTTAGCAACAGG
>JASDQU010689787.1:8225-27828 GCA_032191745.1 Picea mariana
TAGAAGGTTGAATTTGTTGACCTTTCTCGTCGAACTGATCATTTGGCTGCATGGTTGCATTGGTCCTTAGAGTATGATGATTTAATCATGGCAGATTTGAGGTAAAAAAGTTTGGGTCTAGAGTAGTTGTCTTTCCTTTCCGCATTGTTATTTCAATATTTCTTTCTTGCTAATTTTTGCAGTTTTAGGACAACAATCTATATTTCCCTTACAATGTTGTTTCCCTCCAGTGTTTTAATTCAGTTTGCACTTAAGTGTCGATGATTTTTTCCTATTTATATCAACATGCGGTCACGTCTTGTGTTTCTTTCCTTCCATAAATAAATGGCTGTCCACTAGTGTTTTTCCTGGGTCAAAATTTGGATGTCTATCTTACGCATGCCAAGCCTTTGTGTCTATCATTAGAGTGAGCCTAGATGGGGGTTCCATTTTTCATCATTACTGAAGCATTGATCCTTTGGGATGGGTAGTTTGAGGAGACATAGGAGAGTCTTGAGTCATCTTATGTTTTGTCTCCTCATCTCTTATCATTGAGCCTTCTGCTTTGAGTTAGCCACCCCCCCATCCAGCATAGGGATATGGTATCTGGTTCTTTCATCTTGATCTTCTTGAGTTATCACTTTGTGTCGAGGGAAGATAGACATCATTGCTCTTCTTATCAATAGGTCATCTTGTATCAACTTCGGCACATTATCTATGGATGACCCAGAAGAGCGCCTCATTAGCCATTAGCCTTATTGGCGATTATCTCGCATCTGACAAGGTTGAGTATCATTGGGCCTTGATTAGATGATATTTGTCATTGTTTAACTTCAAAACATATTTCATAGTGATAGGTAGTGCTTGTACCTTAGGACCCATTGTCATTATTGGTGGTGTTCCTTCACACTTGACATGTGTTTACGTTATTGACATATGATTAAGTGAATCTCTCCCTTGTGTCGACATCAACACATTTACCATAGGGAGGAGTGTACAATGGGTGGTAGCAGGTAGCGGATTTGGAAGAGACCCCTTGTGTTTCAGTGGGAGGTTTATATTGATTTGACTCCATGGCCTATTGGACAGGCTTTGGTACTATATGTTAGCTTACAGGTTTTTCTTGATCAATTTACAGGGCCTCTTCTCCTTCCACATAGTCATAGGGGTATCCTTAGTACATATTTCTTTAGTTTTCATAGAGCATCATTGGTACATATTACAAATTTCTCATAGAGCATCAATTTATTTTTATGGACATAGGGATTCTTATGGTTCTAGACATCCCACAGGGGGATCCTGTGCCCTTGAGTCGCCATTGTTAACCCCTATATTTTCACCCTTGAAAATATGAGGGTTAAAAGCCAACATGCATTATTTTAGTTGGCATTCTGAGATTCTCCTAGAGTTTATCACTGGTGTTGAGCAAGAGGTTGGTTCCCATCAAAGGCAGGTATATGATCGGTACATGGTTGTTTGGTTCAGACTTAGAGTTGGCTTGGTTTCCATACATTTTTAGAGAGATGTCTACATACAACATGGGTTTCTATTTTCTAGGAGATACGGTTTGAGTGTGTCTCTTGATATTTTGGAGAAGTTTTGAGCATACAGTATGAGTCCTTGCATGATTCTAGGCTTGAAAACACTTTTTCGAGTGACGTGCAAGAACTTTCTATTTTTAGCAGGTTTTTCTCCAGGCCTCAGATTCAGATTCTGAGCGTGTAGTATTGATCCTTGAGACATTCAGAGTCTTTTGGATATTTTTCAGGATGATGTGGCACATATTACTATTTTTTTCAGGATGAGCACCAAGGATCGCATGTCAGTTCTGATTGCATATTCAGAGCCCTTGCAGAAAGATGAGATAAATGAGTATAAAGTCAAGGGCATTCAGACGACTTTCTGTTTTTAGCAGTGTCTATTTTTAGACAGTGACATGTGGCGGTTTTCTCCCATTCATCCTGGGTGATGTGGACAATTTCCTAAAATTTAGGAATTGGATTCTATTTTTAGAAATGTCTATATTTATTAGGTACAGTCATCGTCCATGCAATGCCAAGTGGCACCCTCAGAGATCAACATGTGGTAGAGCTACAGAGTGATATGGCATCCACCTAAACATGGGTCACATTTTCCCATGACATGATCATTTAATAATTAATTAATTGAGCTAAAGGGGGGTGTATAATCGGGTCCCACTTCTCGTATATTACTCCTCACACTCACCTCTCCACTTTCCATGCATCATTTCCACAAAATTCACCCCCAGTTGAGTTTAGACCATAAATTCCTAAAATTTAGGAGATTCCCTAAAATTTAGGGTGAATTTGACTTGGCCATTACTACCCCATACTTGAGTCAAACTGAACATGCAGTCATGCGATGGGTGGCTAATTTTGGTTTTCATCTACCCCTTCTACTCTAGTTGACTTAGGCACATCTTCCATTAACTCACCCTATTCTTCTATCTCCCTAAGTGTGCCCTCTTCTCTTTGTCACATGTGGGTGCATTACAGAGTTAAATCTCACTCATCTCTTGCATGTCACAGTTACTTGGACTCGTAATTATTATTATCCATTTCCATTCATCCATGCGCCTTATATAACCCTTCTTCCCACACTTAACTTCATCAGTCATTCACTTCTCCTCACCCACATGGCGCTCTCCTAAGTTCTAGAGTGTAATTGTCCTCTCTTCATGCGCACTAACTCCATGCAAACTCTCACACACACTCATCCATCTCACAGTCTTCACATACCTCACTCTCTCATGCACTTAGACTCCAAATTTAACCACTCATGCATCTTCTCCTTCTTCCTTGGGATATGCACCCTCATTATCCTATATATTGGATGGTTGACAAAGGTTCTTGGTTGGACCATTGCAGTAGCAGTATAGTGTCTCTCTCATTCTCTTCTCTCTTGTTCTCTAGTCTAGTGGCTCCTCTTTGAGAAAAGTAGTCATTGTACAGGTTGTAGGCTTTCCAAGTGTGGCGCAAACAGTTCTCTTGTAAGCTTCATCAATAAATAAGTATGTGTTTGTCTTCAAACCTCTTTCTTGACGATATTACAATAAATTTTTGATCTGATATGTCATTTCCTGAACTCTTCATTATGGTTAATTCTGATATTTTTGAATAGTTTTCTTCTTTTTTCTAGTCTATTATCATTGTGCTATCCCTGCGGGTTCCCTCCAAGTGTAGAAGATTGTTTTTTCTCATCGTTTTAGACTGCTTTTATACACTGTCCAAGACGAACTACTTGTTGTTTTGTAGGTTTTATACGTAGAAATCAGACTTAAAGATAGCATAAAGGTGTTTCATTGTTCCTAGGGACTCCCCCTAGAGGCTGGCAAGCACTAGCCGAAACAGAGAGGGGTTGGGTCAATGACAATTGGGGCCCTACTCCTTTAATTAGCTAAGTTTTTACCATTGTTTTTACACATATATCAGCTCAAAATTGGAGGGTAAAACTTTGTGCTAACACAACCATACTAACCTCTTTCCACCTCACCAATGTAATTCATTCCATCCACATAAAAAATCTCATCGTGATCATGTATGATTTTTAAAGGTCAAAAGGAAAGGTCAAAATTAAAGCTTGAATCAATAAAGGCACTAAGGATAAGAGGTGAAGAACCAAATTTAAAAGATACATATTAATCTTGAGCAATTCCCTTCGCTAAGAGGCCAAGGCCAAGGCCCCTAGTCCCTGGTTTGGCTATGAATATCTAAATAAATGGAAATTGTTCGATCAAAAAAACATTTAAAGAAAAAGGCTTAAAGGGGTAGTAAGAAACAATGTTGAGGATGGTAACTCAATGCTAAGCTCTCTCTAGAAGGCTATTATAAGTGAAAAATCCTAGTCAAATGAAGCTAGACGAATAAATAAATGAATAATAATCCCTATGCATATCTAAGACTTTGAGGGTCATCACGTGAACCCATTCCCCCTTCCCTTTCATCATTATTATTCATTATTTCCTATCTTGCACATAGGTACTTTGGAAATATGGGTTAGCATAGGATTTGATGCATGTATAAGGTTTAATATTGTTTCCCTTGGTAAGACTTAGGGAAGTATTAAAACTAACCCCTTTTGTTATGTTTTGCTAAGATATGTCACTAGGTGCTACCAACTAGTGACTTGCTAAGAGGCTAGACCCATCACTTCAAGTGGGTATTGTGCATTGGGATACATGTACCATGCCTTGAGATTTGTGACATTTCCTTGGGATATGTGTACTCTTATATGGCCATATCTATATACATTGGGACCTGTGACATTGCCTTGGGATCCATGTACCACATCGAGATATGCGTCACCGCATTGGGATCTGTAATAATGCATCAAGCCATGACACAGATGCCAGGTCATCACACATGCCACATGGACCATTTATATGCATACTCCTTGCACAATTGGACATTTCATTGCATGCTCATGTGTTATTTACTCCCTTTGTACCACACGTGGGGGTAATTAATGCAATGTAGAGAGTGTTTTTACATTATGAGGGTGACTACACATGATGACTTGGAACCCTTGGTGACGTGGCATCCTTTTGTACCATCACTTCAAGTGGGTATTATGCATTGGGATACATGTACCATGCCTTGAGATATGTGACATTGCCTCGGGATCCATGTACCACATCAAGATACGTGTCATCGCATTGGGATCTGTAACAGTGCATCAAGCCATGACAAAGATGCCATGTCATCACACATGCCACATGGACCATTTATATGCATAATCCTTGCACACTGGACATTTCATTGCATGATCAAGTGTTATTTAGTCCCTTTGTACCACACATGGGGGTAATTAATGTATTAGAGAGAGTGTTTTCACATTACGAGGGTGACTACTCATGATGACTTGGAACCCTTGGTGACGTGGAATCCTTTTGTACCATTAGTTTAGGAGTGCTAGCCTTCTATATCCCACATGTGCTTCATAAGATGATTTTATTACTTGGATGACTCATACACTTGGATATGACATCATCCCTTTTGAGGACGTTTTTCCACCTTTGGACCATTCTCTAGATCGAGGAGGCTTGCTAGGTGGACGCTGGACCAATTGACTTACTTTTGGACCATCTCCTAAACATTGAAACCATTTTTTTGAGGGGTGCACCTCTCTTAGCTTATATTTTGTCCACACATATGACTCTTACGTTGTACTAGAGGGACATCTCACTTTATGAACATATTATTGGGATGTATTTTATTATTTTTGTATTTTGCCCATGGTTTTAGTGGGCTAATGGTTTTGGACTGCAAAATCTTCATTTCATCATTTCATCATCAGTCGGGTTTGAAAGTATGGGTAGGACATCAAGTCCAAAATTCTTCAAGAGGACTAAGAACAAGAGGACCGGAAAAAGCTCCAGAGGACCCCGAACGGATTCTAGATTCACGAAGTTCTGAGACCAAATGAAAACATTCGATTCTCAAGAAGAACCCCCAATATACTAACATTCCACTACGTTTGGTTAAGCCTCAGAGGGGTAATCTATGTTGCTTTCCCGCACACACCTTGTGTTTAGCCCTTATGTGAGAGGGGGATCCCGGCTATGTTTATATGAAAATTGGATTTTCTCTCCCTATCGCAAGATTATAAGTTGGTTTTAGGTACTTTGGAGAGTTCACTTCACAACCTATTCCAAAGCTCTATCCTAATCTATTTTTGATGGACAGGCCCTAAAAATAAAGGTTGCTATATCATTTTATTAAGCGCTTGATTTAATGTTTGTTGGTTTATTCAAGGGTGCGGTAGTGAATCTGATGATGTTTAAAGGACTCGACTCCAAAAAGGTGCAGAGAATGATGCAATGCAATAATTTCTTTTCGATGAAAGCTCGCTAAAGTAGAGAGGGGAGTTCTTTACTCAGTTATAATGATAACTAAGCACTCAATAACATACAATCTTTAATTTTCTTTTCAATGAAATGGAAAACAATGCCAAATGATGAAATTAAGTTTTTGCAGTGTAAAAGATATACATGGCTATTCCCAGAAATGTGGAAATGGTATATACTATTTTATGGTAAATAAATAGAATTTGTATTATACTAAAAATATATACATGGATATATGTTACATCAAAAAAAGATATTTAGTGGGTCCAGGCAACCTTCTCTAGTCCATATCTTGGCACAACCGTATGCATGCAACACTGGATCTGTCCTCCCCTAGTGAAGGTGATGGTGTCCTCTTCCAATCCTAGAATGTAGATGACATGGTATTCAGGTGGTGGGTTGAAGCTATGATGCAACATAGGTTGAAATTCGGTATTTGATCGTTGGTTCCCATTACTGTTGTTCATTTAAGTGTCAGTATCCGAAGAAAACCACAACTTCAGATATATTGAGAATTAATTATGTATTTATTATTTATGCATAAGACAAATAGCGATCAAAGGGGAATATGTATGGGAATAAATTATAATAAATAATAGTGACCATGGCATGAGGGGAAAACATGTAGCTGGGGATTTAAACCGTTATGGGTGACCAGACTCTTTGGCTGGAAAGTGTTATTTGGGTTACAAGAGAATGAATCCCCCTCTCCAGAATCTGCTCTTGCTCGAGTACACAGTCATTTGAATTCATTTATCTTCTCTCCAATGGGAAATACATGGCCTGGGTTGAAGGATTATTTGCTTCTCCACAGTCTGAGTATTTGAAATAATTTCTCTACCCCTCCTACTTGGGACATGTTTACTTGTTCCTCCCTTATCTCTCTCCTTTCCCTTACTTCCTTAGAGGGTATCTTTCCAATATTTTATTTTCTTCATCTAAGAAAGCTAAGTGTTGTTTGAAGAGGCTGTGACAAATATGGAAAAATCTCTCAGCGTTTCTCCATATGTTTTCTTGGAAGGAAGCAACTTCATGATATGGTGGGAAGAATGGAAAGAATATAAGAAAAATCAATAACCTGAATTTGAATTATACTAAAAATATATAAGAAAAATCTTTATTTTCTTCATCCAGGAAAGCTAAGTGTTGTTTGAAGAGGCCGAGACAAATATGGAAAAATCTCTCAGCGTTTCTCTATATGTTTTCTTGGAAGGAAGCAACTTCATGATATGGTGGGAAGAATGGAAAGAATATAAGAAAAATCAGTAAGCTGAATTTGTATTATACTAAAAATATATAAGAAAAATCTGGAGCTCTCATGTTTTCTTGGACGGAAGCATCTTCACGATGTGGTGGGAAGATTGAGTTTTTGTAGGAGGTTTTAAAATGTGCTTTATGGGTAAATTTTGGACTTTTGCAGTGAGTTAAATAGAGCGTTTCTTTGAGGTTGGGTGGGATTATTCTAGGAGATTTCCAAAGTAAAAAGTATAATTTTTGGGTGAGTATTTCTTTATTACTGGCATGAATTTTAATGGGTTTTTGATTCAAGATGCTGGGGCAGACCTCCCAGCCACATTCACAACAATATTGCCTATTAAGCATGGGCTTAGAGTTGGATCCTGATCTGTACATACTTAAAATCAAAATCAAATTCTTCGGAAACACTCTAAAATTAATGCCCCGTCGGCTAAGCAGTCTAATTGTTTAATCGAAATTAGTTTATTTATAGAGAGACTTGATTTATCTACAAATGATCTTATCTACAAATGAGTTTTAGCTTTAAAAAATAAGATCTTTCTAATAACAATGAATCTTTTTCCTGAAAATTCATTATCATAAGTCCATGGTTGTATCGAATGGTGAGAAGATATTTCTCATATTTTGGAAAGTATCAAATCTATTGGGGGTAGAAGGTTGAACAGTTAAGCTGAAATGGCGGACCTAGGGATCCCTACTAGTTTTCTCTGCCTTCTCTGGAGAAGGATGCAACCAATTTTAGCTGGGCTTTGACTGACCTGCTGGGGTGGGGAGGTATTAGACAACTGTTGTCAGTAGGGTTAGGGTTAGGGGAGGGATGGAAGTACAGGGATCGATACTAGAAGGTGATTTGGACGAAGATGAGTGGTGGAGCCAGAAGGCATTATTAAAACTGGATGCAGATTTTAGGGAGGAGTTGAGGTGGATTAGACTAGTCCAAGCCTTGGCGGTTGTGAGGCAGGATTGTCCCGAGCAAGGATCAAATTTGAAGAGAAGAGTTATATTTCAAACTGAAGGGCTAACTTTATTGTAACCCTTCTAAATTGACATGTTAAAATACATTATTCTTTTCATATGAAAATGAAAAAACAATTAAAATTTCACCCATAAAATAATTATTTTATAACCCATTCATTATAAAAAAAATTAACTCTTAACCTATTATTCTTCAAACATAACATATTAATTAAAAATTTAAAGAATTTGGCACAACTTCAATTTTTCTTAATTAAATACATATAATGCATTACTCAAAAATATTGGAGATTACAAAATTGAATGAAGTATCATGTTACTTTAACTTGTACCATCTAATGAAAGAGGTCGACGTGCCTTCATTCCTCTCCAAGTTTCATAAATTGCGTTTCAATCTACCTCGTGCAATTCCTGAGGTGTTGATAAAGACAAAAACATTAAAGTGTCTAACGTTTCTAGACCAAGTCTAGATTTATCATCATTTTTTATACGATTCAACTTAGAAAATCCTCTTTCACAACTAGCGATGCTAGTAGGAAGAGTAAGAACAATTTTCCACAATTTCATTAAATTTGGGTAAGACTCACACCACTCAGGTTCTCCTCCACATTGTTCCCATGCTGCAACCATGCTTTTCCTTGGATATGCCCGATGTAGAGTAATAGTAAAGCTTTCCATTTCACCTTCACATTTTTCTGTATCAATTATTGGTGAGTTTCCAATATCAAATTTTTCACATAGTTGTCTCAACCATCGTAAATTTTTCACATAGTTGTCTCAACCATCGTTTTGTTTCAGAGTCTCTTTCATTCTCTTCTTCAAAGTAAGAACAAGGACTGAATAATTTTGCTGTATTGAATACTGACAAATCTGTAAACCTGTCATTGAGACAATCAATCAACTTTTGGACAAATGCTTTACCCAAGTGAACACAATCATCCATAGTACCCAACCCAAGTGAATTAGGTATAGGTTCAAATCTTAACATATGCACATATGAAGCACCTGTATTATCAATAAACTCCAATTTTCCATGTTCTGATTTCTTAAAAAAATATGAAACATGTTGAGAACCTTCTCCAAACATATCTCGCAAGAATCTTCTACGAAGAAGTTCAATAAGAACATCTAATTGCATACCAATAGATGTTATATCAATATGTTCCTCTTGAAATCGTTGACTTAGCTTATTTAGTTCAGTTAGAACATCTGCTAGCAAATGAATACAAAACTGAACTTGAAATATTGTTCCCGTTTCATACATCTTTTTGTTATCATGTTTTCATTCTTGTAATAATGCCTGCATAATTTTGACAAGCCTCTTCATCACCTGTTCCCTAGAAAGCCATCAGATTTGATGAATTTGAAGTACCTGTAACTTATCAATTTCAAATAATTCCATTAAACTTTTGAGTTCTCCATGCCTCTTTGCAGATTTTCCCAACCAAGAATATACTTTATTGGCCAACTTATTGATATAATTAAATTCAGGAAAATAATTTGTAGCATCAGTTATAGCTAGTGCCTCACGATGTGCTACACAATGAATGCATAACAAATGAGAGACTTCACGAAGCAACTTGGCAGCCAAACCTTCATGAATACCTCTCATAGATGAAGCTCCATCTGAAACAAATCCCACCATTTTATGTTTTGATAAATCCATTTCAGTTAATAATCCTGACAGGGATTCATACATTGATTGTGCAGTATTGTCTTTGATTTTCAGAAGACGAATAAATTTTGTTGCACGTGCCCCTCTTCCCCCATCCTTTAGATATGTAATATATACAATAAGGTGTTGTTCCATTGTTTTATCTGTTCTTTCATCTACTAGAATAGAATAAAAGAGACTCAAGAAAATTTCTCCCTTCAATATTTTCCAGTAAACCATTTTCGCTGCAAGTAAAAACTCTTTTCCAGATGTAATATTAGTATATGAAGAGTATTCATTGGTTAAAGGCATACTGGGTGTTCCCTTGTACCTATGCAAGTCACACAAGTCTTTATACAATTCTAAAGGTAAATCTTTTATAGCCACAAAATACATAGTTTCCATCACACTGATTGTTCTGGATTTCTCAATATCAAGCATGAGTTCAACATGTTTTGTGATGGGTAAACATGATTTCCTTGATTCACTCTTCAACATTTGAATTGAATGTTTATGAGCCTCAGATACAACATGAACATTTAACCCACCTAATTGGATTGTACTACTACCTTCTCTTGCATATGGTGTATCTCCTTTGAATTTGACACACCATGAACACTTGATGCGCTCTTCACCATTTGAACCTATTATAGGATATGCCCATTTGTGTATTAATTTCCATCCATATTTAAATGTTCTTTTAGGAGCTACCCCCTTGCCTTTCTTTTATGGAATATCTTCCTCTTCAATATTAATATCATCCTCAAAATCAACATTTTCTTCAATATTTGTATCATCTTGCTTCAATTTAAATGCATCGGCAAGTGTTATTTGTCTTCCATGTTTTTTAGGTTTGCCAATTCTAGACATTTCTTCTTGATAAACTCCCTGTTTTTATATAGAAAAAAAAATCATTAGAAATAGATGAAAAAATATTATATTATATGATAATAATAATAGAGAGTTCAATTATTATTAAAAATGGCATTCACATAACTAAATTGAAATTGTTACATAACTAAAGTAAAATTGTCATTAACCTAAATTCTTGTCAATAATTATAGTAAAATATTGTAATTCACTCATTATATAATTTGCATTATGATGAAATTTTGTTCATATTTATCAATTGTATAAAGAAAATATTAAATCATAATAAATTATATAATATTTATTTATTCTAATATCAACCAATAAATTTATTTTCAAAATATTTAACTTTAAAATTTATTTTCGTTATTAAAATTTATAAATTAATATTAATTTTAAAAAGTCACGATGTAATCATCAATATCATTATAAAATACAAAAGATAATAAATGACTTATATAGTAAATACTTACTTCAATCTAATCAAATGTTTCATAATGTGATCATAATGTGCATTGCAATAGCATCATTCATAATTAAATTATGTCTATATCTATTAAACTTAGTTAACACAAATTGGTTATTTTTCTTATGAATTATAAATTTATTATTATTGCTATTTTATAAATTCAACTGTAAAATACCTACTTAGTACCAATACCTACTCGAGGTGATGATCACAATAAAATTAAAGGATGTGTTTTTCCTAATTAAATTTCAATGTATTATTAGTTCACATAGATGCTACAATTATAAAAAACATTGTTTCCACAACTATTTTCAACTAACACATTACACTATTAGTTTATATCCTAAAACTATAAATTATTCAATTACTATTTGTGAAAATTGTTTATTCAATCTTTAAATTTTAATACCAAACATCAATATTAAATCATCATGTCCATAGATATTAATCATCATATTGATTATTGAGGAAATGTATGCACATGGAAGTTCTAAATTAAGAAATTATTATGTCACAAAGAATAACATTATATTCAATAGTCTATCTTAAAATTCACCATTATAATGATTTACCAATTACAAAATAAACATTATAATTAACAAATTTTACAATTTTTARYATTCTTACCATTTCCATTATATATTTATCTACACTAATCTAGTTGAAATTTAACTTATAATTAAAACATTCTAATTAGATTACATAATAACATACTCAAATTATTTCTAATTTATTTTCCAAATTCCATTTTATTAAATCTAAGGTCATAGAAAGTGTACATATATATAATGTCTTTATCAATTCTTTTATTATTAATTGCAACTTTTATTTTCTTCAATTTACTTAACAAAAAATTGCACACAATAATAATTCAACTATTTTTTTTTTCTTCCTTTTATTCAGTAAAATTAAACATTTGTAATTGTTAGTTGAATTGATTTCTTATAATTATATAATTAATTAATTAAAACTATAAGAAATATAAATTAATAATCAACTAAAACTAAAAGAAACACAATTAATAATCAACTAACACTAAGATAAACTTATTAATATATAAGCTATAAACATTAGCAATTGATTAAAAATAAATTAAATTAATAAAATACTCACTAGTGCTAGATGATAGGAAGAAGAAACTCTCAACCGATTTGTGGAGAAGAAATGAGGGGGTCCAAATTTTCTTTAAATGACAACCCAAAATTTCACATCAATTTTAAAATTGATAAAACACTATAATTTAATAATAACCTTTTACACAGGACAAGTACTAACCAACATTTTTTGGTAATTTAAAATAAATTATAATTAATTAACTAAAATTAAAAAAATATAAATTAATAATCAATAAAAAAAAAATACAAATTAATAATCAACTAAAATTAAAAATATATAATTAAAAATAAAAAAACTAAAATAAACATATCAATTTTATTATTCAAGATACAAATATTCTACTTCTAATTAGCTCCTCATTAGAGATAGACTTTATTCAATCATGAACTCGAATTTACTTAGACCTAGATTCAAATTCATTTCGGTACTAATTTGATATTCTCTAATGTAGGCGAGGGAATTGTTGCTCGACATTTATGATTTATGACTGATACGGAGTGGATCGGTTCAAGAACCCACAAACCGACCATCCCAAACATAGGTTTTGTAGAAACAAAAAAGTTAAATCAAAAGGTTCATTAAGATTTGATCACTGGAGCAAGATCCAGCATACACAAGGCACACAATAGATGAGGTGGAACAATACGTTTCTTTTGCCTAGCTCTCCACCCCCAATGCGTAGGTAATAGTTCGAACAGCCTTCAAATAAAAGCCACACTAACAAATATACATCAGAATAAAACACAAGCACACTAACATATTTTTGGACAGCCTTCCAATACAAATATACATCAGAATAAATGAGCTACCAACCACAACCTTCAAATACAAATATACATCAGAGTAAATGAGCCCGTCAGATTCTCAATACAACGGAATAAAGCACAGCCTTCGAATACAAATATACATCAGAATAAATGAGCCACCATCTTCGAATACAAATATACATCAGAATAAATGAGCCGGCTAGATTCTCAATACAACGAAATAAAGCACAGTCTTCGAATACAAATATACATCAGAATAAATGATCTGATCATATTTTCAATACAACGGAATAAAGATAAACCTACAATGAAACAAAGATCAAGAACTTAGAAAGGGTTTTCTTGACAAAAGAAATTCACTTACAGAGTGTAATAATATATCTCCCAATGTATTTAGAGAATTCACTTCCAATTCACAACACTAGTTGCTGCTGGTGTTTAGAAAATCCACCATTTGATATTTCATCTCTGTGAATTTAATAAATAGAATATGCATGCATGCATGAGCTCCATAAAAATAGGATTGTATTATAGAAAAAATATAACAATTCTTTTTTTGAACTGACTTGACATATGAAAAATTGGTAACATTCTTTTTATTTTTACTAAGATATAGAGAAAACTATTCTTAACATTCTTTTTTTATTAATGAGATAAGGGGGAATTGGAAATTACTAATAAACTAAAAAACTTATAAAAACAATAAAAAATAAAAAAGTAGAAATTATTAAGGAAATTTTTAAGTTTCTAACTCATAAACAATGAGAAGTGAATATATTAAAAAAAATTCCTTGCCCTTCAAATGAAAAAATATGAAATAATTTCTATTTCAAATTTGACAAGTGTTTTTTTATATTAATTTTCATTTGCATTGAAAATAATTTTAAACTCTTCTATGAAGGGCTACAGGGCTCTTGAAGGGCAATGAAGACCTCAATTTTGATCCCTGGTCCCGAGGCTGACTTCGCGCTGCATGGCTCGAAACTGACAGATGGCGTGGTTCTAAGTCCTCCAAAGGGAAACATATTTCTCGAGGTCATTAATGACATTGTAGCCAGGGGTTCAGTTAAGGTTCGAAAGTCTCAAACTATCCCGACTTTTCCGCCTAGCTCATTTTGTGAAGGTTCCATTGATATAGGTCGGTGGATGTGAGTTCTGAGGCGGTTAATGGTAGGATTGATATTGATGGGTCACACCTGGAGGAGCTAGAATACCCTAAGTCAAAGGATGTGAACCAGACACAGTCGACAAAGGTGCCTGGTTTAGTGAATCGCTCGAGGGTAGGGGAATTGGGGGCAAGAAAGGAACACATTGAGGCATCGGTGACTGGCGATCATTATAGGAGAGGTTAACAGGAGAGGACGGGTCAAAAACCGTGGAAGGTGAAGAATTCCAAACTTTATCTTACCCTAGGGCGTGATATCACACTGATGGAAGAAGAATCTTATTCCAGTCGGGGTTTAGTTGGTAGATTTGGTTACAGAAGAATGTCTGTGAAGGAGATTGATAGGTGGGTTGCACACTGTTGGGGTCCTGTACTGGGTTATTTTCCAGTAGTTTATATCTTATGTAAGGGTTGGTTCTTCTTTATGTTTAAGACCGAGGAGGATGTTATTCATATTCTGAGTATGGTATGGATAGTGAAGAATGGGAGCCTAATGCTCAAGCGTTGGCATGTGGCCTTTAATCCTGAGAAGGAACTGATTAGATTCAGGCATTTGTGGGTTTTAATGCTGTCCACTCGCTGTTTGGAATCAGGAGGCCTTTAGGCAAATCAGGAATGCAATTGGAAAATTTTTGTATGTAGACCCTGGTTTACTTGCTGGTTCTGATAGGCGCATGGGAAAATTCCTGGTGGAGGTTGACATGTTTGATGGTCTTCCACTGGATATTGAGCTGGAGTGGAGGGGTGTTTCGTTCGTTCATAAACTCGACTACCAAGGGATGTCGTTTAGGTGTTCAACGTGCAAAGCTACAAGGCATCTTAAGATTAAGTGCGCGGGGTTCTACAAAAAACTCCAGAACGAGATGCTCGTGGACTATTCATACGAGACACGTGTGAACCAGGTACCTGAGCTGATCCAGCCTCCAGGATTAAAGTTCGGGAACAAGCTCCAGAAGGATAAAGTCTGCGAAATTATTTCAGGTAAGATTCCTCAGTCCACCATTAAATATGTTAATTGTCAAAATAAATTATTGTTGGGGGGCATGTGTAATGTTTAGCCATCATTGGTGGGAGGGTCAATTAAAGTCGGGAGGGTAGAGCATTCGGTTAGTATTGCGAATACTAGCTCTAAGGATGGGAGCAATAAGAAGCGTGGAGAAGTTTTAGCATTACAGGCGGTAGCCGAGGGTGGGAGATCGTTAGCATTGCGGGCAGATTTAGAACCTGAGCACAGGATCCTCCAGCCTGGGGCTCAGGTTTTGGATGTGGATCATTATTTAGGGTCAGGGGGGTCCTGTCTAGACGGTGCTGTTTTAATCTCCCGATGTGATTTGCAAACCTCCACAGTTATGACAGGTGTAGACAAGCTCGATCCTGTGTCTCGTGAGGTGTCCGATAAAGAAGGTTCTTCAGTAGATAGGCCTGTCATTAAAGGTTCTACTGCTGTTGGAACTTTAGATGATTTCCTGGAGAGTGCGCACTCTGTTGGAACTCTAGTTGTTGGATTGGAGGGATCAGATCCTTGTCCCTTAATTTTAAATAATAAAACATATTTGCTTTCAGAAGAACCCTTTGCTGGCCATTTGAACATAAATCCTCAGACAAACCTTTCGGTAGTGGCGGAGTCAGACTCTGTTGGAACTCTAGATGTTGGTTTGGAGGGATCGGATCCTTGTCCCATATTTTTAAATAATAAAACTCATTTGCATTCAGAAGAACCCTTTGCTGGCCATTTGAAAAATAATCCTCAGACAGTCCATTCGGTAGTGGCGGAGTCAGACTCTGTAGGAACTCTAGATGTTGGATTGGAGAGTTCAATTTCTTCAGTAGGTAGGGATTACATCAAAGGTTCTACTGCTGTTGGAACTTTAGATGATTTCCTGGAGAGTGCGGAATCTGCCGAAAATCTAGATGTTGGAATGGAGGGATTGGATACTTGTCCATTAATTTTAAATAATAAAACTTCTTTGCAATCAGAAGAAACCTTTGCTGGCCATTTGAATAATAATCCTCAGACAAACAAATCGGTATTGGCGGATATTGAGGACTCTAAAAAATTTCATCCCGAATTATAGAGACATTCTCACCAGACAAATGCTACCTATCTTTTCTGGTGGTGTTTGTATTAATAATTTTGAAGTACAGGAGGCAAAGGGGGAAAATCAATGGGTTAGTATTGATTCTACTGTGGTTGGGGAGGCCTATTTTATGAAAGGGGCCGTTCGGGGAGGACTGGAGAAAGAATTCTCTCTGAAAAACATAAATGCAAGGAGATTAGAGATTGTGAAGGAAAAAGAGATCATTGTTGGCACCTCTAGTCGGTGGGTCTAAGGGCGCTTAGAGCACAAAAATCCATGGCTAGAGTTAAAAAATGATAGTGTCCTTTATAAATGTTAGGGGGTGGGGGGAAACACTAATTTTTTACTTTGAAAAGATTCGTAGAACAAATAAATCAGGATGTTTTACTTATTCAGGAGACTATGGTTAGTGCAACAAAGGCTAGGGACATTTTAAATAAGTTGTTACCTAATTGGTACTTGAGTGGTGTGGATTCTTCAGGGCTCTTTGGGGGCCTATTATCGGTTTGGAATCCTAAAAAAGTTGACTTCTCTATCTATCTGACCCTTGAAGGGATTATGTTAGAAGGTTATGTTAAGGATTTGGATAAAAGATTGAAGTTGATAAAATGCTATGGGCCATATTCAGATAGAGAGGTCTTTTGGTAGAATATAAAAGAGATGGGCTACTAAAGGAACACTCAATTTTGTGGGGGGATTTAAAATTTACCACCTCAAGCAGAGAAATTTGGGGTGTTTATTAAAAATAAGACCCATTACATACACACTTTAATTAACTGATTCAGGAAGAGGGTCTGGTGGATGTGGAATCTGTCAAACTACTTCCTACTTGGAGGAACGATAGAAGGGGGTAGGGTTTTATAGCAAAGAGATTAGATAGATTTTTGATTTATGAGGACCTGGATTTGTCAGGGTTGAGATATAATACTTGTTTAAGTCATCAAAAAATTTCTGATCATGTGCTTGTGGTACTACACTTGGAATCTGATCAAGAAAAATTCAAATATCCTTTCAAGTTTAACTCTATTTGGTTGTAGGATCCAGAGCTAGTTAATTTTGTGAGAAACCATTGGAATGGATTTTTGGGAGCAGAGGTCCTAAATCTGATGGACTCATTAACTAAAAAGTTAAAACTTCTCAAAGGATTGGTGATTAAGTGGGAAAGGAAGAAAAATCTTGTAGAAAGGGGAGAATTGATTAAAATAGAAGAAGATTTGGAGGTATCATATACAGATAATACATGGGGTTTTGACAAGGAAGAAGACAAGGATTTAGTATTTGATCTAGAAAAGAGAAAATTGACTCTTTTAAGATAAGAGGAGGAAACTTGGAGGCATAAGAGTAGGATTAATTGGTTGGCAGCAGGGGATAGGAATACTAAATTTTTTCATGCACATGCTACCTCCAGAAAACAGAATAATACTATTTGGGAGATCAGGAAGGAAGATGGGTTAGTGATAACTAGAAATCAAGATTTACAATCGGAAGTGGTGGAGTATTTTCAGAATATATATAAGACACAGAAAAATATTTCTATAACCGATCAATTAACATTATTGAAGAATTATCCTAGGATGATTATAGAGGAGGATAATCACAGGGTGATTGAGCCTGTCACAAGAGAGGAAATATTGAAAACTTTAAAAGGATTCAAAAAATAAAAAAGTCTTGGTCCTGATGGATGGACTGTGGAATTTTTTCTTGCTTTCTTTGATATATTGGGAACTGACCTTGTGGATATGGTAGAAGAATCAAGGAAGAAAGGTTGGATTTCTGGAGCACTAAATGCCACTTTTCCGGCCCTAATTCCTAAGTGTGATAATTGAGATTCTTTTGGAGGATTTAGGCCAATTGCCCTGTGCAACTTAGTGTACAAGATTATCACTAAAATTATAGCTTCCAGAATAAAAACTTGCCTATCTTTTGGTATTTCAAAGGAATAGTTTGGGTTCCTTGAGGGAAAGAAAATCATTGATGCTATTGGTGTGGTGCAGGAAGTACTACACAACATTAAGGTGAAAAATATCAAAGCCTTGGTCCTAAAATTAGACCTCATAAAATCTTATGATAGAGTTGACTGGGGTTTCCTTAGGTTGGTTTTGTTACAGGTGGGCCTAAATTTGGAAGCAACTGATTGGATTATGGGTTGCGTGACATTAGCAAACTTTGCAGTGTTGGTAAATGGTAATCCTACAAATTTATTCAAAATCTCAAGGGTTCTGAGATAGGGGTGCCCATTATCACCATTACCGTTTCATTTAATTGTAGAAGGCTTGAATAGAGCTATAAAGGAATAGGTATTGGCAAAGAATATTGAAGGTGTTTCAGTGGCAATATTCTTGTTTGTTGATGATATCATTCTCTTTGGATTTGGTAGTTTAGAGGAGTGGAAAGTCTACAAGAATATTTTGGATCTATTTTGTAAGGCTACAGGCATGGCTTTTAGCCCACAAAAATCATCCTTTTTAGAAGTTGAGTGGTCTACAGAGGAACTTGTTGATCTGAAGGAATTGTTTCCATTTGAAACAAAACCAATTGAACCAGGTTTTAAATATATGGGGTGTTACCTCAAGCCAAATTGTTATACTAAATGAGATTGGAGATGGCCAGAGAAGAAATTTAATGCTAGCATTTCAAATTGGAGCCACAGGTGGCTAAGCCTAGGAGGGAGGGTTATATTGGTTAAATCAGTACTGGAAAGTATTCCAATGTATTGGTTATCTTTAGCTAATATTAAAAAATGTACTCTAAATAATATTAGAAGAAGAATTTTCAGCTTTATGTGGACCGGGAATAATTTAAAAGAAGGAGAACATATGATAAGTTGCAAAAAGTTAGACAAACCAAAGAAGGTGGGTGGTTGGGGAATCAAAAATATTTTTATTTTTGGGAAAGCTTTAGAAGCAAAAAGTTTGTGGAGGGTGTTAATGGTTCCTGGACTCTGGCATGAGGTAATACTTAAGAAATATCTCAGAAAGAAATCGGTGAAGGATTGGTTTAGGGAAGGAAATAAAAACAGACCTGGAATCTCAAATATTTGGAGAGCGCTCACTTCGTCATATAACATAGTGGTAGATTGGTTGGCTTGGAAACCGAGCAATGGGAAAGATATTAGAATTGGATCGGATCCAATGGTTGGGGCACACATGTATTACAGTTTGACAAAGAATATAATACAGTCTTTGAAGGTTCATGGCATTGAGTACCTAGCACAAGAAAGAGAAATGCATCAGGAGGGTTTGAGACAAACAACTTGGAAAAAGACTGAGTCTTTAGGCTTGGAAGGTGAACAACTAGTGGAGTGGAATAACTTTGTGAAGGGATTAATAGGCTTGGGTATTGATCTAAATAGTGAAAAATATACCTTTTTGTGGTCTTGGGATACTAAGAGGGGTCAGGTAAATGCA
>JASDQU010689787.1:39061-66989 GCA_032191745.1 Picea mariana
TGCAAATCACATCGGGAGATTAAAACAGCACCGTCTAGACAGGACCCCCCTGACCCTAAATAATGATCCACATCCAAAACCTGAGCCCCAGGCTGGAGGATCCTATGCTCAGGTTCTAAATCTGCCCGCAATGCTAACGATCTCCCACCCTCGGCTACCGCCTGTAATGCTAAAACTTCTCCACGCTTCTTATTGCTCCCATCCTTAGAGCTAGTATTCGGAATACTAACCGAATGCTCTACCCTCCCGACTGTAATTGACCCTCCCACCAATGATGGCTAAACATTACACATGCCCCCCAACAATAATTTATTTTGACAATTAACATCTTTAATGGTGGACTGAGGAATCTTACCTGAAATAATTTCGCAGACTTTATCCTTCTGCAGCTTGTTCCCGAACTTTAATCCTGGAGGCTGGATCAGCTCAGGTACCTGGTTCACACATGTCTCGTATGAATAGTCGACGAGCATCTCGTTCTGGAGTTTTTTGTAGAACCCCGCGCACTTAATCTTAAGATGCCCTGTAGCTTTGCACGTTGAACACCAAAACGACAACCCTTGGTAGTCGAGTTTCTGAACTAACGAAACACCCCTCCACTCCAGCTCAATATCCAGTAGAAGACCATCAAACATGTCAACCTCCACCAGGAATTTCCCCATGCGCCTATCAGAACCAGCAAGTAAACCAGGGTCTACATACAAAAATTTTCCAATTGCATTCCTGATTTGCCTAAAGGCCTCCCGATTCCAAACAGCGAGTGGACGGCATTAAAACCCACAAATGGCTGAATCTAATCAGTTCCTTCTCAGAATTAAAGGCTACATGCCAACGCTTGAGCATTAGGCTCCCACTCTTCACTATCCAGACCATACTCAGAATATGAATAACATCCTCCTCGGTCTTAAACATAAAGAAGAACCAACCCTTATATAAGATATAAACTACTGGAATATAACCCAGTATAGGACACCAACAGTCTGCAACCCACCTATCAACCTCCTTCACAGACATTCTTCTGTAACCAAATCTACCAACTAAACCCCGACTGGAATAAGATTCTTCTTCCATCAGTCTGATATCATGCCCTAGGGTAAGATAAAGTTTGGAATTCTTCACCTTCCACGGTTTTTGACCCGTCCCCTCCTGTTAATCTCTCCTATAATGATCGCCAGTCACCGATGCCTCAATGCGTTCCTTTCTTGCCCCCAACTCCCCTACCCTCAAGCGATTCACTAAACCAGGCACCTTTGTCGACTGTCTGGTTCACATCCTTTGACTTAGGGTATTCTAGCTCCTCCAGGTGTGACCCATCAATATCAATCCTACCATTAACGGCCTCAGAACCCACATCCACCGACCTATATCAATGGAACCTTCACAAAATGAGCTAGGCGGAAAAGTCGGGATAGTTTGAGACTTGCGAACCTTAACTGAACCCCTGGCTACAATGTCATTAATGACCTCGAGAAATATGTTTGCCTTTGGAGGACTTAGAACCACGCCATCTGTCAGTTTCGAGCCATGCACCGCGAAGTCAGCCTCGGGACAACCCTGCCTCACAACCGCCAAGGCTTGGACTAGTCTAATCCACCTTAACTCCTCCCTAAAATCTGCATCCAGTTTTAATAATGCCTTCTGGCTCCACCACTCATCTTCGTCCAAATCACCTTCTAGTATTCAAAGCCCACTTCCATTCCTCCCCTAACCCTACTGACAACAGTTGTCTAATACCTCACTTCCTAATACCTCCCCATCCCAGCAGGTCAGTCAAAGCCCAGCTAAAATTGGTTGCAGCCTTCTCCAGAGAAGGCAGAGAAAACTAGCAGGGAACCCTATGTCCGCCATTTCAGCTGAACTGTTCAACCTTCTACCCCCAATAGATTTGATACTTTCCAAAATATGAGAAATACCTTCTCACCATTCGATACAACCATGGACTTATGATAATGAATTTTCAGGAAAAAGATTCATTGTTATTAGAAAGATCTAATTATAGGAAAGATCTTATTTATTAAAGCTAAAACTCATTTGTAGATAAGATCATTTGTAGATAAATCAAGTCTCTCTATCAATAAACTAATTTCAATTAAACAAGTAGACTGCTTAGCCAACGTGGCATTAATTTTAGAATGTTTCCGAAGAATTTGATTTTGATTTTAAATATGTACAGCTCAGGATCCAACTCTAAGCCCATGCTTAATAGGCAATATTGTTGTGAATGTGGCTGGGAGATCTACCCCAGCATCTTGAATCAAAAACCCATTAAAATTCATGCCAGTAATAAATAAATACTCACCCAAAAATTATACTTTTTACTTTGGAATTCTCCTAGAATAATCCCACCCAACCTCAAAGAAACGCTCTATTTAACTCACTGCAAAAGTCCAAAATTTACCCATAAAGCACATTTTAAAACCTCCTACAAAAACTCAATCTTCATCATCTAAAAAGCTTAGTACTAAAGGTTAATGCTCGATGCTTTACCTGTCAATTCTTTCAAACTTAAGCGCTTCCAACTTTTCCATCATATTATATAAAGGAGAGCTCCAGATTTTTCTTTTATTCTTTCCATTCTTCCCACCACATCGTGAAGATGCTTCCGTCCAAGAAAACATCTGGAGAGCTCCAGATTTTTCTTATATATTTTTAGTATAATACAAATTCAGGTTATTGATTTTTCTTATATTCTTTCCATTCTTCCCACCATATCATGAAGTTGCTTCCTTCCAACAAAACATCTGGAGAAAGGCTGAGAGATTTTTCCATATTTGTCACAGCCTCTTCAAACAACACTTAGCTTTCCTAGATGAAGAAAATAAAGATTTTTCTTATATATTTTTAGTATAATACAAATTCAGGTTATTGATTTTTTTTATATTCTTTCCATTCTTCCCACCATATCATGAAGTTGCTTCCTTCCAAGAAAACATCTAGAGAAAAGATACCCTCTAAGGAAGTAAGGGAAAGGAGAGAGATAAGGGAGGAACAAGTAAACATGTCCCAGGTAGGAAGGGTAGAGAAATTATTTCAAATACTCATAATGTGGAGAAGCAAATAATCCTTCTACCCAGGCCATGTATTTCCCATTGGAGAGAAGATAAATGAATTCAAATGACTATGTACTCGAGCAAGAGCAGATTCTTGAGAGGGGGATTCAATTTTTCTCCTATAACCCAAATAACACTTTCCAGCCAAAGAGTCTGGTCACCCATAATGGTTTAAATCCCCAGCTACATGTTTTCCCCTCATGCCATGGTCGCTATTATTTATTATAATTTATTCCCATACATATTCCCCTTTGGTCGTTATTTGTATTATGCATAAATATTAAATACATAATTAATTCTCGATATATCTGAAGTTGTGGTTTTCTTCGGATACTGAGACTTAAATGAACAACAGTAATGGGAACCAACGATAAAATACCGAAGTTCAACCTATGTTGCATCATCGCTTCAACCCACCACCCGAATACCAGGTCATCTACATTCTAGGATTGGAAGAGGACACCATCACCTTCACTAGGGGAGGACATATCCAGTGTTGCATGCAGACGGTTGTGCCAAGATATGGACTAGAGAAGGATGCCTGGACCCACTGAATATCTTTTTTTGATGTAACATATAGCCATGTATATATTTTTAGTATAATACAAATTCTATTTATTTACCATAAAATAGTATATACCATTTCCACATTTCTGGGAATAACCATGTATATCTTTTAGACTGCAAAAACTTAATTTCGTCATTTGGCATTGTTTTCCATTTCATTGAAAAGAAAATTAAAGATTGTATGTTGTTGAGTGCTTAATTGTCATTATAACTGAGTAAAGAACTCCCCTCCCTACTTTAGCTAGCTTTCATCGAAAAGAAATTATTGCATTGCATCATTCTCTGCACCTTTTTGGAGTCGAGTCCTTTAAACATCATCAGATTCACTACCACACCCTTGAATAAACCAACAAACATTAAATCAAGCGCTTAATAAAATGATCTAGCAACCTTTGTTTTTAGGGCCTGTTCATAAACAATAGATTAGGATAGAGCTTTGGAATAGGTTGTGAAGTGAACTCTCCAAAGTACCTAAAACCAACTTATAATCTTGTGATAGGGAGAGAAAATCCAATTTTCGTATAATCATAGCCAGGATCCCCCTCTCACACAGGGGATAAACATGAGGTGTGTGCGGGAAAGAAACATAGATTACCCCTCTGAGGCTTAACCAAACGTAGTGGAATGTTAGTATATCGGGGGTTCTTCTTGAGAATCAAATGTTTTCATTTGGTCTCGGAACTTCGTGAATCTAGAATCTGTTCAGGGTCCTCTGGAGCTTTTTCCGGTCCTCTTGTTCTTAGTCATCTTGAAGAATTTTGGACTTGATGTCCTATCCATACTTTCAAACCCAACAGATGATGAAATGATGAAATGAAGATTTTTGCAGTCCAAAACCATTAGCCCACTAAACCCATGGGAAAAATACAAAAATAATAAAATACATCCCAATAATATGTTCATAAAGTGAGATGTCCCTCTAGTACAATGTAAGAGTCATACGTGTGAACAAAATATAAGCTAAGAGAGGTGCACCCCTCAAAAAAATGGTTTCAATGTCTAGGAGATGGTCCAAAAGTAAGTCAAATGGTCCGACGTCCACCTAGCAAGCCTCCTCGATCTAGAGAATGGTCCAAAGGTGGAAAAACATCCTCAAAAGGGATGATGTCATATCCAAGTGTATGAGTCGTCGAAGTAATAAAATCATCTTATGAAGCACGTGTGGGATATAGAAGGCTAGCACTCCTAAACTAATGGTACAAAAGGATTCCGCGTCACCAAGGGTTCCAAGTCATCATGAGTAGTCACCCTCGTAATGTGAAAACACTCTCTCTAATACATTAATTACCCCCATGTGTGGTACAAAGGGACGAAATAACACTTGATCACGCAATGAAATGTCCAATTGTGCAAGGAGTATGCATATAAAGGGTCCATGTGGCATGTGTGATGACATGGCATCTTCGTCATGGCTTGATGCACTATTACAGATCCCATTGCGATGACACGTATCTTGATGTGGTACATGGATCCCGAGGCAATGTCACATATCTCAAGGCATGGTACATGTATCCCAATGCACAATACCCACTTGAAGTGATGGTACAAAAGGATGCCACGTCACCAAGGGTTCCAAGTCATCATGTGTAGTCACCCTCGGAATGTAAAAACACTCTCTCCATTGCATTAATTACCCCCACATGTGGTACAAAGGGAGTAAATAACACATGAGCATGCAATGAAATGTCCAATTGTGCAAGGAGTATGCATATAAATGGTCCATGTGGCATGTGTGATGACCTGGCATCTGTGTCATGGCTTGATGCATTATTACAGATCCCAATGCAGTGACACATATCTCGATGTGGTACACAGATCCCAAGGCAATGTCACAGATCCTAATGTATATAGATATGGTCATATAAGAGTACACATATCCCAAGGAAATGTCACAAATCTCAAGGCATGGTACACGTATCCCAATGCACAATACCCACTTGAAGTGATGGGTCTAGCCTCTTAGCAAGTCACTAGTTGGTAGCACCTAGTGACATATCTTAGCAAAACATAACAAATGGGGTTGGTTTTAATACTTCCCTAAGTCTTGCCAAGGGGAACAATATTAACCCTTATACATGCATCAAATCCTATGCTAACCCATATTTCCAAAGTACCTATGTGCAAGATAGGAAATAATGAATAATAATGATGAAAGGGAAGGGGGAATGGGTTCATGTGACGACCCTCAAAGTATTAGATATGCATAGGGATTATTATTCATTTATTTATTCGTCTAGCTTCATTTGGCTAGGATTTTTCACTTATAATAGCCTTCTAGAGAGAGCTTAGCTTTGAGTTACCATCCTCAACATTGTTTCTTACTACCCCTTTAAGCCTTTTTCTTTAAATGTTTAGTTTATTGAACAATTCCCATTTATTTAGATATTCATAGCCAAACTAGGGACTAGGGGCCTTGGACTTGGCCTCTTAGCAAAGGGCATTGCTCAAGATTAATATTTATCTTTTAAATTTGGTTCTTCACCTCTTATCCTTAGTGCCTTTATTGATTCAAGCTTTAATTTTGACCTTTAAAAAATCATACATGATTAGGATGAGATTTTTTATGTGGATGGAATGAATTACATTTGGGAGGTGGAAAGAGGTTAGTATGGTTGTGTTAGCACAAAGTTTTACCCTCCAATTTTGAGCTGATATATGTGTAAAAACAATGGTAAAAACTTAGCTAATTAAAGGAGTAGGGCCCCAATTGTCACTAACCCAACCCCTCTCCGTTTGGGCTAGTGCTTTCCAACCTCTAGGGGGAGTCCCTAGGAACAATGAAGCACCTTTATGCTATCTTTAAGTCTGATTTCTACGTATAAAACTTACAAAACAACAAGTTGTTTGTCTTGGACAATGTATAAAAGCAGCCTAAAACGATGAAAAAAAACAATCTTCTACACTTGGAGGGAACCTGCAGGGATAGCACAATGATAATAGACTAGAAAAAAGAAGAAAACTATTCAAAAATATCAGAATTAACCATAATGAACAGTTCAAGAAATGACATATCAGATCAAAAATTTACTATAATATCGCCAAGAAAGAGGTTCGAAGACAAACACACACTTCTTTATTGATGAAGCTTACAAGAGAATTGTTTGTGCCACACTTGGAAAGCCTACAACTGGTACAATGACTACTTTTCTCAAAGAGGAGCCACTAGACTAGAGAACAAGAGAGAAGAGAATGAGAGAGACACTATACTGCTACTACAATGGTCCAACCAAGAACCTTTGTCAAGCATCCAATATATAGGATAATGAGGGCGCATATCCCAAGGGAGAAGGAGAAGATGCATGAGTGGTTAAATTTGGAGTCTAAGTGCATGAGAGAGTGAGGTATGTGAAGAGTGTGAGATGGATGAGTGTGTGAGAGTTTGCATGGAGTTAGTGCACATGAAGAGAGGAGAATTATGCTCTAGAACTTAGGAGAGCGCCATGTGGGTGAGGAGAAGTGAATGAATGATGAAGTTAAGTGTGGGAAGAAGGGTTAGATAAGGCGCATGGATGAATGGAAATGAATAATAATAATTATGAGTCCAAGTAACTGTGTCATGCAAGAGATGAGTGGGAGTTAACTCGATAATGCACCCACATGTGACAGAGAGAAGAGGGCACACTTAGGGAGATACAAGAATAGGGTGAGTTAATGGAAGATGTGCCTAAGTCAGCTAGGGTAGAAGGGGTAGATGAAAACCAAAATTAGCCACCCATCGCATGATTGTATGTTCAGTTTGACTCAAGTATGGGGTAGTAATGGCCAAGACAAATTCACCCTAAATTTTAGGAATTTATGGTCTAAACTCAACTGGGGATGAATTTAGTGGAAGTGATACATGGAAAGTGGAGAGGTGAGTGTGAGGAGTAATATACGAGAAGTGGGACCTGATTATGCGCCCCCCTTTAGCTCAATTAATTAATTATTAAATGCTCATGTCATGGGAAAATGTGAGCCGTGTTTAGGTGGATGCCATATCACTCTGTAGCTCTACCACATGTCGATCTCCGAGGGTGCCACTTGGCACTGCATGGACGATGACTGTACCTGATAAATACAGACATTTCTAAAAATAGATCCAAATCCTAAATTTTAGGAAACTATCCACATCACCCTGGATGAATGGGAGAAGACCACCACATGTCACTGTCTAAAAATAGACACTGCTAAAAATAGAAAGTCGTCTGAATGCCCTTGACTTTATACTCATTGATCTCATCTTTTTGCAAGGGATCCGAATATGCAATCAGAACTGACATGCAATCCTTGGTGCTCATTCTGAAAAAAAATAGTAATATGTGTCACATCATCTCGAAAAATATCCAAAAGACTTTGAATGTCTCAAGGATAAATACTACACGCTCAGAATATGAATCTAAGGCCTGGAGAAAAACCTGCTAAAAATAGAAAGTTCTTACACGTCACCCGAAAAAGTGTGTTCAAGCCTAGAATCATGCAAGGACTCATACTGTATACTCAAAACTTCTCCAAAATATCAAGAGACACACTCAAACCGTATCTCCTAAAAAATAGCAACCCATGTTGTATGTAGACATCTCTCTAAAAATGTATGGAAACCAAGCCAACTCTAAGTCTGAACCAAACAACCATGTACTGATCATATACCTGCCTTTGATGGGAACCAATCTCTTGCTCAACACCAGTGATAAACTCTAGGAGAATCTCAGAATGCCAACTAAAATAATGCATGCTGGCTCTTAACCCTCAAGATTTTCAAAGGTGAAAATATAGGGGTTAACAATGGTGACTCAAGGGGAGAGGATCCCCTTATGGTATGTCTAGAACCATAAGAATCTCTATGTCCATAAAAATAAATTGATGCTCTGTGAGAAATTTGTAAGATGTACCAATGATGCTCTGTGAGAAATTTGTAAGATGTACCAATGATGCTCTGTGAAAATTGAAGAAATATGTACCAAGGATACCCCTATAACTGTGTGGAAGGAGAAGAGGCCATGTAAACTGATCAAGAAAAATCTGTAAGCTGACCTATAGTACCAAAGCCTGTCCAATGGGCCATGGATTCAAATCAATATAAACCTCCCATTGAAACACAAGGGGTCTCCTCCAAATCCGCTACCTGCTACCACCCATTGTACACTCCTCCCTGTGGTAAAAGTGTTGATGTCGACACAAGGGAGAGATTCACTTAATCAGAGGTCAATAATGTAAACACATGTCAAGCATGAAGGAACACCACCAATAATGACAATGGGTCCTAAGGTACAAGCACTACCTGTCACTGTGAAATATGTTTTGAAGTTAAACAATGACAAGTATCATCTAATCAAGGCCCAATGATACTCAACCTTGTCAGATGTGAGGTAATCACCAATAAGGCTAATGGCTAATGAGGCGCTCTCCTTTTGGGTCATCCATAGATAATGTGTCAAAGTCGATACAAGATGACCTATTGATAAGAAGAGCAATGATGTCTATCTTCCCTCAGCACAAAGTGATAACTCAAGAATATCAAGATGAAAGAACCAAGTACCATATCCCTATGCTGGATGGGGGGGTGACTGACTCAAAGCAGAAGGCTCAATGATAAGAGATGAGGAGACAAAACATAAGATGACTCAAGACTCTCCTATGTCTCCTCAAACTACCCATCCTAAAGGATCAATGCTTTAGTAATGATGAAAAATGGAACCCCCATTCAGGCTCACTCTAATGATAGACACAAAGGCTTGGCATGCGTAAGATAGACATCCAAATTTTGACCCAGGAAAAACACTAGTGGACAGCCATTTATTTATGGAAGGAAAGACACACAAGACATGACCGCATGTTGATATAAATAGGAAAAAATCAACGACACTTAAGTGCAAACTGAATTAAAACACTGGAGGGAAACAACATTGTAAGGGAAATATAGATTGTTGTCCTAAAACTACAATAATTAGCAAGAAAGAAATATTGAAATAACAATGCGGAAAGGAAAGACAACTATTCTAGACCCAAACTTTTTTACCTCAAATCTGCCATGATTAAATCATCATACTCTAAGGACCAATGCAACCATGCAGCCAAATGATTAGTCTAACGAGAGAGGTCAACAAATTCAACCTTCTAGGGGGACCCACCATGGAATCTCATATGACCCAAAACTACCTTGTTGTACTTGTTGGTGAAGCCATAATTGAAAGGTGTCAGTAGACTGAAGGTTGGTTGGGACTTAGAACATGGTATTTCAACAGTAATAAGCACAAATTCATGAGAGTTGAAACTCTTGGAATCTACTTGTTGAAACACCTCCATCATTTTGAGATCAACTGGGTCATGGTGAACTCTGATATCCAAGCTTTGATCAATCTAAAGATACTGAAGAACAACCTCAGGATGCGAAATAGTAGGCAAAGTGAAAGGGACATCATCTTTTGGTTGAACCAAAAGTGGCTCCTCCTGATGTAATGGTGTCTGATAAATTTGTTCCTGGACCACTATTGTGATAGGAAAGGATGAAAACTCATGTTGATTGATCTCAACTTGGTTAACCTATGGTTCCTCCTCTTGAAACTTTTCATCTTCACTAATGAGAGGAACCAATGAACACTCTTGAGTATTCAAATATTAACCTTCATCTTCTTGGAACTTCGCATGTGACTCAAATGATGCAGTTGTTGGTTTTCAATCATCTAAGATTGGGATATAACCCTCATGTTCATCTCAGGGAACTTGATACAGTGCAAGTTGTGGTTCATCTTCAATAACACAGACTTCCTACATTGCTTTAACAATCAGTAGTTGAAATTCATGGATTGGAATGAAGCCATAGGATGTCATAAAATCTCATTCCAACTTAATAGAAACAACCTAGGCCTCCTCCAAAGTTCGAGGTTCCTTATTCCTAAGAAAAATACCCAAAATGCCATCAAATGCTTCAAGATAAAAAAATAAAAGCACAAGCATCATTAGGCCTTATAGTAATAGGAAATTCATAATAATTTTTAGAAAAACGAGCATTAAAATCAGTGACAGTTTCATCCCCATTCTTTTTAATATGAGTAAAAGCATTAACTAAGGAAGAATTGTTTGGCTTATTCACCCATTTTCTAGTAAACTTCTCTTGGAACGAATCCCATCCATCAATGGAGGAATCCAAAAGGGATTTGTACCATGTTCGTGCCTCCCCCTCAAGGGTCGACACAAACATTATCATTGCCAAATCCTCATGTTCCACCTCAAAATCATCCAACAATTTTGAAAAAGAAGCCAAGTGATTCTCCCGACCTTCCTGCAAACAAAGGTAAACATTTGAGCCATTTATGTGCAGGTAAGTCATGAGGATAATCTGGGAATGTAACAAATCTTGGTGGGTCAAAAGCATAAAATATCCACTTTACGTGTGGTCTCACAACTGCAGCCATATTGTTAATCTCATGTAAAAGCAAGCATAAGTGCTACCCTCCTACTATCTCGAGATGGAAATAAAAATAAATATGAAGATGTCGAAGATACACTCACCATAGTGCTTGTCGAAAAAGAACTTACCTAAGAAATCTTACACTTACCAACTTTGAGAGGAATTCTTGGTGAAATGATAGTATTGTTCTGGAAAGAGTTACTTCAAGCTCAGAACTAGACTTTGTGAGGGAATCGAAACTGCAAGATCTTCTTGTGTAAGTCCCATATGGAATCGTCTATGTATCCTGTGGATTCACTAGGGGAGTTAGAAAAAATAAAGCAATTAAAGAAAAAACTCATCGATTGTCGTTTACCAAGGCTGGCGTTCCCCGACAATGGCGCTAATTTGTTAGCACAAATTTTTACCCTGCAATTTCAAGCTGATATATGTGTAAAAATAGTGGTAAAAACTTATCTAATTAAAGGAGTAGGGCCCCAATTGTCACTAAACCAACCCCTCTTCGTTTCATCTAGTGATTGCTAACCTCTGAGGGAGTCCATGGCACAATGAAGTGCCTTGTTGGTATCTTTAGGTCTGATTTCTACATATAAAACCTACAAAACAACAAGTTGTTTGTCTTGGACAGCATATAAAAGCAATCCAAAACGATGAGAAAAAACAATCTTCTACGCTTGGAGGGAACCTGCAAGGTTAGCACAATGATAATAGTCTGGAAAAAAGAAGAAAACTATTAAAAAAGATCAAAATTAATCATAATGAATAGTTCAGGAAATGATATATCAGATCACAAATTTACCATAATACCGCCAAGAAAGAGGTTTGAAGACAAACACACACTTCTTTATTGATGAAGCTTACAGAGGATTGCTTGTTCCACACTTAGCAATCCTGCAAATGGTACAATGACTACTTTGCTCAAAGAGGATCCACTAGACTAGATAACAAGAGAGAAGAGAATGAGAGAGACACTATGCTGCTACTGCAATGATCTGACCAAGAACTTTTGTCAAGCATCCAATATATAGGATAATGAGGGTGCATATCCCAAGGGAGAAGGAGAAGACGCATGAGTGGTTAAGTTTGGAGTCTAAGTGCATGAGAGAGTGAGGCATGTGAAAAGTGTGATATGAATGAGTTTGTGTGAGAGTTTGCATGGAGTTAATGTGCATGAAGGGAGGAGAATTACGCCCTAGAACTTAGGAGAGTTCCATGTGGATGAGGAGAAGTGAATGAATGATGAATTTAAGTGTGGGAAGAAGGGTTAGATAAGGCACATGGATGCATGGAAATGGCTAATAATAATTATGAATCCAAGTAACTATGACATGCAAGAGATGGGTGAGAATTAACTCAGTAATGTGCCCACATATGAGAGAGAGAAGAGGGTGCACTTAGGGAGATGGAAGAAGAATGTGCCATGTGGATGAGGAGAATTGAATGAATGATGAAGTTAAGTGTGGGAAGAAGGGTTAGATAGGGTGCATGGATGCATGGAAATGGATAATAATAATTATGAGTCCAAGTTAACTCACTAATGTGCCCACATGTGAGAGAGAGAAGAGGGTGCACTTAGGGAGATAAAAGAAGAGGGTGAGTTAATGGAACATGCGCCTAAGTCAACTAGATTAGAAGGGGTAGATAAAAACCAAAATTAGCCACCCAACGCATGATTGCATGTTCAGTTTGACTCAAGTATGGGGGAGTAATGGCCAAGTCAAATTCACCCTAAATTTTAGGGAATCTCCTAAATTTTAGGAATTTACGTTCTAAACTCAACTGGGGGTGAATTTTGTGGAAGTGATGCATAACAAGTGGAGAGGTGAGTGTGAGGAGTAATATATGGGAAATGGGACCTAGTTATGTGCCCCCCTTTAGCTCAATTAATTAATTATTAAATGCTCATGTCATGGGAAAATCTGACCCATGCTTAGGTGGATGCCATATCACTTTGTAGCTCTACCATATGTCAATCTTTGAGGGCACCACTTGGCATTGCATGGATGATGATTGTACCTGCTAAATATAGACATTTCTAAAAATAGAATCCAGTTTCTAAATTTTAGGAAACTATCCACATCACCTAGGATAACTGGGAGAACACTGCCACATGTCACTGTCTAAAAATAAACAATGCCAAAAATAGAAAGTCGTCTGGATGCCTTTGACTTTATACTCATTGATCACGTCTTTCCGCAAGGGATCCGAATATGCAATAAGAACTGACATGTGATCCCTGGTGCTCAACTTGATAAAAATAGTAATATGGGCCACATCATCCTGGAAAAGATCCAAAAGATTCTGAATGTCTCAAGGATCAATACTGCAAGCTTAGAATCTGAATACAGGGCCTGGAGTAAAACCTACTAAAAATAGAAATTTATTTCACGTTGCCCGGGAAAGTGTTATCGGGCCTAGAATCATGCAAGGACTCATACTGTATGCTCAAAACTACTCCAAAATATCAAAAGACACACTCAAACCGTATCTCCTAAAAAATAGCAACCCTTGTTGTATGTAGACATCTCTCTCAAAATGTATGGAAACCAAGCCAACTCTAAGTCTGAACCAAACAACCATGTATCGATCATATACCTTCCTTTGATGGGAACCAACCTCTTGCTCAACACAAGTGCTAAACTCTGGGAAAATCTCAGAATCCCATCTAAAATATTACATGCTCGCTCTTAACCCTCAATATTTTCAAGGGTGAAAATCTAGGGGTTAATAGGTTGGAATATAGATAATGATATCCAGCCTAAACACCCAGTGGTACAAGTTAACCCAAGAAATGGCACACTTCTAACAAAAAGAATGTTCCCCATGGTACTACGAGGCAAGTAACAAAATCGTGCAGCATTCTAAAATGTTAATAGACAATTGTTAGGTGTTTACCACTTTATGATGAGATAAGAAGTTATATCATCATGTCTGAATGGGAACTGATATATGCAATGTCAAATGAAGAAAACTAAGAACCATACCATACCATAGTGTATCTGTCATCTAAGGAGCGGGGATGAAAGTGAGCTACACCAAAGCTAAGCTAGCACGATCATGAATTGGGTGGAGAACAAGAGGAAGTATGTCTGGATTTGTGAAGATGAGCATGACACCTCATGTAAGCAACAACATGACACCCTTGCTAGGGTATCCCAAAAGTCAATATACAAAAAAATTCCTTCGGGATAAGATAATGCCTCCACTTTTTCAAAGTTTGAATTACATCTTAAAATTCCTTGTCATATGTTGAATACTTCCTCTTAACATCATTCAGCTTCTCACTGAAATAAGAAACAAACTTATTATATTGACTTAAAATTGTGCCAATGGCTACTCCTCTTGCATCACATTTGACCTGAAAAAGTATTCTTAAAATCTGGAAGAACTAAAACATGTTGTTATGTTATCTTTTCTTTCAACACTCTAAATCCCTTCTCAGCTTCCTCTGTCCAATTAAAAGATCCATGTTCCTTCTTTATGGTGTCTAGTATGGGTGCACAAATACTGTTGAAATTCCTCATGAATTTCTTGTAAAAACTCACCAACCCATGAAAACTCCTTAGTTCAAACAACTTCTTGGAGAAGGCCATTCTCTTATTGCCCTCACTTTTTATGGATCCATCTTCAATTCATTTGAAGAGATTACGAACCCCAAACACACAAGTTTTGTTTTCATAAAAGAACATTTCTTCAAATTCACCAACAACTTCTTCTGTTGTAACCTTCTCAACACCATTTTCAAATGTCTTAAATGCTCCTTTTTAGTCTTACTGAAAACTAGAATATCATCTAAATAAAAAATCACAAACTTACCAATAAAATATTTGATCACTTCATTCATCAACCTCATAAACATACTTGGTGCATTTGTTAAGCCAAACGAAATAACAAGCAACTCATACAATCCTTCATTTGTTTTGAAAGTTGTTTTCCATTCATCTCCCTCTCTCATCCTTATCTAATGATAACCACTCTTCAAGTCTATTTTGGAAAAATAACTAGATCCACTCAAGAAATCCATTAAATCATCCATTCTAGGTAAAGGAAATCTATACCTGATGGTTATCTTGTTGATGGCTCTAGAATCTATGCATATTCTTTGACCTCCATCCTTCTTCGAACTCAACACAATTGGTACTGCACATGGGCTCAAACTTTCCCTGATCAAATCTTTATCCAACAACTCTTGGACTTGCTCCTTGACCTCTTCATTCTCTTGAGGGGTTAGTCTATATGTTTCTTTGTTCGGAAAAATTTCTCCCGGAATAAGGTCAATATGGTGACTGATACTCTTGATGGGCGGTAAAGTGTGAGGTAACTCATCCACCACAATGTCAACAAACTCATCCAATAACTCCTGAATTTCTACAGGAAAATCATTCATAGAAGTGCTTTTGAGAATGACTCTCGGTTTACCTACAACAACAAACTGTATTTTCTAGTCTTTCTTAACTTCTCTTAAGAGTTCCTTCCCACTCATGAGAAGTATACTAGGACTATCTTCCTATTTGACTCCTTTATCTTATATTGGCAGCAACATATGCTTACATCCATTCTTCTCAAGGGTATAAGTATTCTTCCTCCCATCATGTATGAAATTCATGTCATATTTCCATGGTCTTCCAAACAAAACATGAAAAACATCCATAGGTATGACATCACATAAAACTTCATCTCTATAACTACCTATTTTAAACTCAACTTTACATTGTCGAATTACCATGATTTGATGTCCTTTCTGCAACCACAACACCTTGTATGGATTAGGATGTGCAATCATCTCCAACTTCATCTTTTATGTGGATACCAAGTTATCATTTCTCCCATTGTCTATGATCATCTTGCATACCCTATCTCTAGTCTTGCAAGCAGTTCTGAACAAACTGTTCATATGGATTGGTTCTCATACCTCTTTCTCTGGCTTTACAAGATATTTCCTCATCATGAGTGATCTTCCTTCTTCCGCTGCTTCTGCCTTCATCTCTGTCTCCACATTCTTCTTCTACGCCTCATAAATGTGAGCTTCTCCACCTCCTGCATTCTTCTTCTCAGGACATTCCCAAGACATGTGCCCTATTTTTCTATAGGCATAACACTTCTTCTCCTCCTCTGCCTCTTCCTTCGCCTCTTCCTCTACCTCTGGGAGAATATTTTTTTCCTCCATAGTGTCCTCCTCTAGAACTTCCTCAGCTTTCTCTCTGACAGTTATATTTTCCAACTTCTCCTCTAGGTTTCTGGAACTTCTCTCTAATGATTCCTCTTCCTCTGTTTTGTTGACTCTGGTTCCTTGCCAACTTTTCTTCTACCTTCAGGGATACCTGATAAGAATCTTCCACAGTTCTCATTATCATCATGCTAATCTCATCTTGGATTTTGTACCTCAATCCATTAATGTACCTGGCAACGTTTTTTTCATCATTCTCCCTATGTCCTTCTCTTATGTTCATCTTATAAAATTCTTCGGTATACTCTTTCACCAACAAACCTTTCTATCTCATATTCTGCAACTTCGCGAATAGGTTTAACTGATAATCCTTGGGTATGAATTTAGCCTTGACCTTAGCTACCATTCTATCCAAACTCTTGATTTTGGTCTTACCTTTCCTCCTTTTGTCATATTGCAACGTGTCCCACCATAAATATGCATGCCCCTTCAATATTTTCACTGCATGCTTTACCTTCTTCTCATCATCAATTTCCTCATAGTCAAAGTAATTTTCTAAAGAACTTATCCAGTCAAGTAATTCTTCTACATTTAAATTACTTTCATACATCGAGACTTCTATTTTTGATGTGGTTCCCAGCTTGACAACATCCCTCAGCAATCGCTCCTTTGCTGCTTGTTCTCCTACAACTTCTTCTGCTTCTACATCTTCACTTTCAGCTTCACCGACGTCTCCAACTTCGGGTGCTCTTCTTTGTGCTGTCTCCATGGTGTCCAACCTTGCATAAAGTTGTCTCATTTATTCTTCCATGGCTGCATTGAATACAGGTCTCTCCTTGCGTCTTCTAGGCAACATGATTCCAAATCTTCTTTTCACACAGAGATTAATTCTCGCTCTGATACCACTTGATGCAAACCCCCACCAATCATGGGGTTCACGCGACCTCCCAGTATAGGATCGTTCACTTAAGGGAGTTGAATTATCTCTTGGGCTCTTGTTCAACCCTTGAAATACTCTACCACATTCCTTTTCTCTTTTCCCTGTGCACAAATTTTCATGCGCGAGGGTCTTATCATGTCAGTGGAGAAATCCATGTGACCTCAAGCCAAAACCGTGGGCTAAGCTCTTTAACTACCAGGAACTTCAACACTTCGGATCTCCGGGCTTTAGGAGTTCTAACTACAACACACAACAATCCTCTCGAACATCGAATTCACGAATAGCTAAATCGAGGCAGGGATCAACGGCTCACAATACGTGCCTTGATCTACGGTTCATGTTGGTCCTTGGTTATGGAAGTAAACGAAGAACAAGGAAGAAAAGGTAAAATGCAAACTTTGCAGAAGGCACAATGACTGTTATTAGGTCGAAGTGAGAAAAAGAGCAGAAAATACGGAGCGAAGTCTGAGGAAGAAATTTGTTTAATGAGGAGATCAAGGATGATAGACCAGAAAGAAAGAAGCATCATGGATATCTCAGTAAGTGGAAGAAGCCACCATCAGATGCTTTGGAGCATTGCGTGAGAACGAAGGAAATACATGCTGGTGAATCCCTGAAAACGTGGGTCAAGTTGACCTAGGGTTTTAGACACCTAGGGTTTTGGTATCTAGGGTTTTGACACCTAGGTTTCAGCCTAAGGATGCCGATGAGCTATTGTAATGTATAAATAAAGGTCAAGAGGACTTGGGTTGGGTTGTTGTCATTATTTCTAGTATTGACCTAGTTGTATTGTTGATGTGAGTGACTATTATTGTACGAGAGAGAGAAGTGCTGAGTGAAGAGCCTTCTGGTATTGTAAGATCTTCAGTTGGGTGCGAAGATCAACCCTGTAGTTGGCTGCACAGGGAGGGGATAAATAGAGAGAAGAGAGAAGATCTGTTGGTTAAGAGCGCATATCAAAACTGTATGCTTTCATCTTAATATATCATAAAGCATAGTTTTGTGTACGTATCCCTAGAGAGAGGGTGAACCACGTATATTTGTCTTGTGTGTGTGATTGATGTTGTGTTTTTTTTATTTGATATATTGTTATTACATTATTGTGGTAGATCTGATAGTTGTATGGAATAGATCTAAGCTGATAAGTGATATATGCATGTTGTATTGTTCTAGTACTAGATCCACTTGATATTTCCCTTGGTTGTAGACATTTATGTCCTGCAACCCCCCCATAGCTGCTTCGGGTGAGACTGCATCTGATTTGTAGGTGTAGCCGAAAGGGCCAGTAGTTAGGGCTTGTTGGTGCTCTCTTGGAGCTGAACCCTGGGTCTGCCCCTGTGCCAACAAATGGTTCCATTGCTGGGATCGAAATCTTCGTGAGGGAATGTCAAGGTGGTTCCCATCAAAGATAGAGATTCAAAAGTGGATAGAGGATCAAGAAAAGGACTTCGCTAAAGCCCAAAACAAGAACCCTAATATTATTACAGAGGATTGGTTGGAGAGACATATTTTTACTGATATACACGAGATATTCTTTGGAGGAATCCATCAAGAACTATATGAGTGGTTAGCCAGGTTGGCAGATACCCAATTTGAGGTCAGATCTAAACCTCATGTAGCTTGGACGTCGACACTAATCAATAAGGTCAAGAGAGTTGATAGTGTCGTGTCAAGAGCAGTAGATCATTGGTTTGATAGCACCATTGAAGGCTACATCATCGAGTTTGTTGTTGACAGAGTAGAGTCATACAGCCAAGCCGAGAGACATTTTTTCAAGGGACGCAGAGGAAATTTTTTACATTTTTTGAAGTTGAGAATCAAGATGTTATTGCATGAGAAGAACATCTTGAAGATACAGTAGATTGGCCAAATCTGAAAAAGCTAATGTTCAAGAATTCAGATAGCGATAGTGACACAGAGGCCGGACATACGAGAAATGGGAAAGTGTTTAGAGAAGTTCATCTTGCGAACTTATTCAAGCAGAACTATGGAGACGAGGGTTTCTACAATGGAGAAGAGGTAGACCTAACGGACGAAGAGCATTCAGAACCTACTGGGATCGAGGAAGGGAAAACTGAAGAGCTTCACTAGGAAGAGCCAAAAGCTTTGGGAACCGCACAAACCATTGAAGTAAGTACTATTATCCCTCCTGTTGATTCAACAGCACTAAGCAATCAGAATAGTCAGAATCATCAGAGTCCTTATAGTACTATTACTAGTAGTTCAACATACACTCAGACAGGAAAACTAGGCAGTGCAAATGAGATGAGGCTCCCTATCTTTAGGGGAGATGGATCTGAAGATCCTGATCAACACTGGTTCATGTGTGAAGCCATATGGAATATTAAGAATGTCACTGATGAAGCAGTTAAAAGAACCCAGTTTAGTACTACCCTTCGAGATCGCGCATTAAGATGGTAAATGAAGCTTGTCCAAGGACTTGCACAGCCTAAGCCATTGAATGAGATCAAGAATGCACTGATTGCAGAGTTTACGAAACCTAATTCGAAGTCACAATGTATTACAAAGATGAAGGAGATCAAGCAGAAGGTAGACGAACCCATTTGGGAGTTTGATCAGAGATTCAAGACCTTAACAGGTCGACTGACTTTCCAGATCCCAGATGAGCAGAACAAGGAATGATTCATTGCTGCCCTCTTACCACACATCAGATTTCCTCTGATGTAGCAGAAGATTTCTTCATAGGATGAGGCACTGGAGATCGCCATGAAGATAGTATCAGCCCCTATGGGAGAATCCATCTTAGGTATGAATCAGATCTTGAGTCAGCTGACTAGTTTGTCTTTGCAGGTTGAAGATATGAAGAAAGACAAGGTAAAAGATAAAAGAGAAGACATCTGGTGTTTCAAATGCAGGTCAGAAGGCCATGAAAAGGAGCATGTCCCTCTATTCCATGAGTACTTGGCCTCTGGAGCTCCGAGCCCTTTGAAGCAAGTCACCTTACCCTGGTGCGAGGTATGCAGAAATAAGCATCGCCCTGGTGAGTTCTATTACATGCAAAAATATGTTCAGACACCCACAAATTTGTATTTCACGTTCTGTAAGTCTGTGGGACATGATGATAGATATTGTAGGGCTTATGATCTCATGCATGAAAAGTCAAGAGACATATACAAGATTCAAGGTGAAGTACAACAAGAAGGAAACACTACGCAGTACAACTCCCCTGGGAGAGGAAACTTCAATCCTTGTGGTGGATTCAGAGAATGAGGACGAGGAGGAGGTATGGGTCAAGGTTGAGGACAGATCATATGTTATAACTGCACACATCCAGGACACTTAGCAAGGGACTGTCAGAACCCTTGCACTACTTGCAGCTAATGCAAATCCTTTGAGCATGTTATTGAAGAAAGTGCAACATTGCTGGCTAAACTTCAAGAGAAATGAGGACCTCAGTAGAACCTGCAGATACAATTGATCAAAGATGAACCTCGTGGAGAAGATCCTAGAGTCGTTGTTATTACTAGAGGGGGAACTATTACATGAGATGACAGAATGACCCAAGAGAAGACTACAAAAGATTCAGGAATTAGGAAAGTTGCAGAGAAGACCCAAACTTTTGATGCGAAGAAAGAAAGACAAATATTTGAGGAGGCAAGAAAAGAGTTTAAAGGAGACCAAGGCTCTTCATCAAAGACACGACCAGAAGTAAGAGAGTATGAAATGCCTAAGGCATTTGATCAGCCTGCTTCGCCAAGAGAAGGAAAAGAGGTAAGCAAGCTCATGGAATTTCTATATACTTGTGTTAAGTTGATTCGGGATGAGAGCGTTGTCCAAGAACTACAAAATTTAATCAGGCAGTATGAGCTAGGAAAGACTAACCCCTTACTGAATAGGGTAGTACATCAAATCACTAAAAAGAGATGGAAAAATAAGGAATTACATTTGAATGTTGAAATAGGTGAATATGATATAGACTATGTGGTCCTCGACTTAGGGTCAAAGGTCAATGTCATGACGAAGCAAACTTGGGCGCTGATGGGGAAAATGAAGTTGATCTATTCCCCTATCAGGCTAAAGATGGCTAATCAACAAGTTGTCAGCCCCTTTGGACGATTGGAACATGTCCCTGTGGATATTGATGGAGTAAGAACATTTGCAGATTTTGAGGTAATTAAGATAGTTGATGACAATTGCCCTTACCCTGCGTTGTTAGGAATTGATTGGGCCTTAAATAATTCCACTGTGGTTGATTTAAAGAAGAGACATATGAATTTTGAAAAAGATGGCCTTAGGGTCATTGCACCCTTATATCCATATGAAGGTCAGCGATACATAGAGTCCATCAGAGAAGAAGACCGTACATACGAACTAGAAAATATATACAAATAACAACCAAACAATAGGATTACATTAATCCTACAGCCGACGAAAACCTAAGATGGTGAAGTGACATCGCATGTTCATCAGACTCAGAAGAAGCACTAGAGAACCAACAGAATAAAATGTATGAGGTATCTACAAGAAGATGTGCAATATTAACCAGAGAAGTTCCTTGGATCGGCACAACAGTAAGTAACTTACTCACCTTTGATGGTCTAAATCCTTTAGAAACCTTCTTGTCAGACTTTGAAGAAAGTGTACCAATGCAACAAATATTTTTGGCAATGGATGATGCCTTGAGAGCAACCCCATCAAGATGGTGGGGGACACACAAAATAAATATTATAGACTGGGTACAATGTTGTACCTTGATGACAACGTGATTCTCAGCACAAGTAGAAGGTTGTGAAGTTTGATACACAGGTCGAAGCTGCCCAAAGGACCATGTGTGAAGTTGTGAGGAAGCCTAGGGAAACGTTCCTCAAGAACAATGGGTACACAGATTTATCAACACACTAGACATGACACCTATCAACTGGTACCTTCAAGAAGAGTTGCACCTCATCACTACATATTGGAAAGGTATGACCCAGAATTTTGTAACCACCTTCTTATTTGAAAGTCAATATCCTTCAGTAGATAAAGCACTATAGATTGACAGATAGAAAGTATTTGAGGAGGCCTCTATCCTCCCTTTGGAGCAAGACGAGGATGAATGGACTGCGCCTCTACAGAAACTGCAAGGTTTTTACAACATCCATGCTGATGAAGACGATGATCCAAGAAAGGTGAACATTACAGAAACAGAAGGCCAAAGAGATGTGGAAGGACCAGAAGTTGAGTTACCATTCATTGGACAACCAATCAATATTAAGAAGGTCAATATCAGAATAGAACAGACACTGAAGCTTGCAAATGTTGGAGATTATTGGGATGTTTCCACGATTGACAAGATTACAGAATTACTGCATGAATATCAGGACTTGTTTCCAACCAATTTCGTTGATATGAAGGGCATTAAAGGGCCTATGGGAGAGATGAGGATCCCTTTGAAGCCAGATGTAAGACCATTCAAATAGAGACCCTACAGAATGAACCCTAAATATAAGGAGAAAGTGAATATTGAGCTCAACAAAATGCTGGAAGCAGAGATTATAGAACATGTGGAAGAGTCAGAGTGGATTACCCCTATGGTGGTGCAAGACAAGAAGACAGGAGAGATTAGGATCTACATAGATCTCAAAAAGTTGAATGATGCATGTTTGCATGATCCCTTCCCTACTCCATTCACAGACAAAGTGTTAGATAATGTGGGAGGCCAGGAAGAATATTCTTTTACAGATGGATTTTCAGGATACCATCAGATCCGGATTTCCAAGGAAGATTGCCACAAGACCACATTTGCAACAAAATGGGGGTCCTACCAGTATACAATGATGCCATTTGGATTAAAGAATGCCCCATCCATATTTTCCAGGGTGGTGGTCGAAGCATTCGAGAAGTTTTTGCATAAATTTCTAGAAGCATATTTTGATGACTGGATTGTCTTTAGTTTATTGAAGAATCATATTGAATGTCTAAGGCTAATGTTGGACAAATGTAGGCAGTGTCAAATTGCCTTGAAACTGAAGAAGTGCATATTATTCTCACCATTTGGAGTGTTGTTAGTCCATATTGTATGCAAGCGGGGATTGTTGGTTGAACCATCTAAAATTGCCATTATAGTTGATCTGCCACCTCCTACTTCAATCAAACAACTACGCACTACGCTTGGACACACAGGATATTACAGGAAATTTATTAAAGGATATGCCCAGATTACAGCACCCATGGAGAAGCTTTTGAAGAAAGATTATTAGTTCATTTGGACAGAAGAATGCCAGTAGAGCTTCAACACATTGAAACAAAAGATGGTCACTACACCCATTCTGGTTTTCCCAAATTGGACCAAGGAGTTTCATGTACATGCCGATGCATCTTCTATTGCATTGGGAGTTGTGTTAGCACAATCGGGAACAGGAGACATTGACCACCCATTAGATTTTGCCAACAGAAATCTATCAACAGCTGAGATCAACTACACCACTACCAAGAGAGAAGGGTTAGCCATGATGTATGCACTGCAGAAATTCTGCCACTATTTGTTGGGAGGACACTTTAAAATGTTTACTGATCACTCCACGTTGAAATACCTAGTCAACAAGCCAGTGTTGGGGGGAAGAATATGCAGATGGCTTCTGCTATTTCAAGAATATGACTTTGAGATCATAGTAAAGCCAGGAAGAATGAACAAAGGTCTTGACCACTTGTCGAGGTTGGAACATGGAGAAGAGCCCACTAGTTTGGAGGATGCACAGCTTCTAGCCATTAGAAATATTGATGACCACTTCGCAAAAATAGTCCAGTTCCTGTCAACAGGAATGGCACCTAGTGAATATACAATTCCCCAAAAGAAACAACTAGTAGTGTGCGCTGCAGACTTTTCGCTTATAGTTGGACAACTATACAAAATGGAACTTGATGAGATCTTGAGAAGGTGCATTATGGAAGCAGAGCGACCGATGATCCTCGCAAAAGCTCATGAAGGCATCGCAGGAGGACACTATGCAGGGAAAGAAACTGCGTTGAAGGTTCTTAGAGTTGGCCTTTGGTGGCCTACCTTACATAGAGATGCTAAAGACTATTACAAAGCCTGCGATGTGTGCCAAAGAGTTGGGAAACCTTCCCGAAGGAATGAAATGTCATTAGGACCACAATTGATCCTACAAGCATTCGAGAAATGGGCCATTGATTTCATGGGACCTATAAACCCACCAGGAAAGTGCACAGGAGCAAGGTACATCATTACTGTGACAAAATGCTTGACCAAATGGGTTGAAGCAAGAGCAGTTAGGGACTGTAGTGCAACTATAGTTGTGTGCTTCATATTTGAGGACATCATAACCAAGTTTGGATGCCTAAAGATCCTTATGAGTGATCAAGGCACACATTTCATAAATAAGACTGTTGAAGTCGTGACTGAGGAATTTGCAGTGCATCACCAGAAGAGCACACCTTACCATCCACAAGCAAATGGGACCGTTGAAGCATTCAACAAAATCTTGGAGACAGCGCTGACGAAGATTTCCAGTGTGAACAGGGATGACTGGGATTTATCAGTACTAGCGGTACTTTGGGCCTATAGAACCACTTGCAAGAAGCTAGCAATGCAAACCCCTTTTAAGTTAGTATATGTTCTCGAAGCCGTTGTGCCAATGGAATATTTGGTACCAAACCTGAGAATTGTTTCCTTTACAGATATGGATTACATTGGCGCTGTTCAAGAGAGGCTTGCACAATTGGTTGAATTGGAGGAAGACAGTTTTGTTGCAGGATTTCATTAGCATGTATAGGAGGAAAGAGAGAAGGCCTATCATGACAAGAACATCAAGGTGAAGGCATTTATACAAGGTGATCTAGTACTAATATACGACAGTAATTTCATCAAGCATCTTGGGAAGTTCAGAACGCATTGGCTCGAGCCATACGAGATTGCTTATGTTACAGAAGGAGGAGTTGCGCAGTTGAAGACTTTAAAGGGAGAATGGAAGGAAGGACTAGTGAATGGGAGTTGTCTGAAGTTGTACTATGACAACCAGCTGCCTCACAGCTCTAAGTAAAATCATAAGGAAAAGGGTCTAGGTACCAAGTGCAGTTGAAACTGGGTACCAGACATAGAAAAGATAGTCTGCACAAGGAAGGAGAGGAGGCATAGAACATAAGGAAGACACTACACTGCACAGTCTTAAGTCGAACTAAAACAAGAAGATCAGATCTAAAGTGCCTCGGGACGAGTCACAGGTAAGTGTTGGGGGCCTGTTGGCCATTGGTTATGGAAGTAAATGAAGAACAAGGAAAAAAAAGAAAAATGTGAACTTCGCAGAAGGCATAGTGACTGTTATTGGGTCGAAGTGAGCAAAAGAGTAGAAAAGACGGAGCAAAGTCCAAGGAAGCAAGTCGTTGAATGAGGAGATCAAGGATGACAGACCAGAAAGAAAGAAGGATCGTGGACAACTCATCAAGCGGAAGAAGCTACCATCAGATGCTTTGGAGCACCGCGCGAGAAGGAAAGAAAGACAGGCTGGCGAAGCCCTGAAAATGCAGGTCAAGTTGACATAGGGTTTTAGACACCTAGGGTTTTGGTATCTAGGGTTTTGACACCTAGGTTTCGACCTAAGGATGTCAGTGAGCTATTGTAATGTATAAATAAAGGTCAAGAGGACCTCGGTTGGGTTGTTGTCATTGTTGCTAGTATTGATCTAGTTGTATTTTTTATGTGAGTGATTATTGTTGTACGAGAGAGAGAAGTGCTGAGTGAAGGGCCTTCTAGTATTGTAAGATCTTTAGCTGAGTGCGAAGATCAACCCTGCAGTTGGGTGCGCAAGGAGGGGAGAGATAGAGAGAAGAGAGAAGATCTGTTGGTTAAGAGCGTAGATCAGAACTATATACTTTCATCTTAATATATCATAAAGCACAGTTCTGTGAACGTATCCCTAGAGAGAAGGTGAACCACGTATATTTGTCTTGTGTGTGTGATTGATGTTGTGTTGTTTTGCTTTGATATACTGTTATTACATTGTTGTGGTAGATCTGATAGTTGTATGGAATAGATCTGTTGATAAGTGATATATGCATGTTGTATTATTCTAGTACCGGATCCACTTGATATTTCCCTTGGTTGTTGACATTTCTGTCCTGCAACCCCCCCATAGCTGCTTCGGGTGAGACTGCATCTGCTTCGCAGATGTAGCCGAAAGGGACAGTAGTTAGGGATTGTTGGTGCGCTTTTGGAGCTGAACCCTGGGTCTGCCCCTGTTCCAATAGTTCACAAAAATTCCAGGACTCCGGGCTTCGAGAGTTTTCCTTGTCTAAATGTGCAACACCTACGAATGCGTGAACTCCGAACTGGAAAATTGGACAGCTGGCGTCTGTCTTCAATCGACGGCCTAAGATTACTCCAGGCTCTAGGCTTCGAAGCTCTTCACAATACAACACTTCAAATCCTCTGAACACCAAACTGGCGAAGGGTTGGATCTACGATCCACATGTCCCTCTCAACAGATGGTCAAGATCTACTCCGACCTTCGGGCCTTCGGGAGTTCTCGAGCCAAAACACTTTAGCCTATGTTCTCCCGGACTGTTGGAATCCCGAATCACTAGCAATCTTTCGACACGTGGCCCTAACCCCAATGATTAGGATCTTCTCCAGGCTTCGGAGCTTTGGGAGTTTTGCATACTCTTGCAACAACACTTCAGGTTCACTAGATAACCGAAATTCTGGATAACTTTTTATCTGCGGACACATGTCCCCCGTCTACCAATGGTCCAGATTAACTTCGAACTCTAGGACTTCAGGAAATTTGTCTCCTCCACAACACACACCCTAAAACTGTCGAATTTGCGAAGTCCAAAGGACTTAAAGGGTTAACACTCGTGCACCTTCTCCAGATCTGATGGTTGTGAAAAACTCTAGCTTCTCCCGAACAGATCTCGTCCGCTCAACCTACAAACAAAATGAATCCTTTCTCCAAGGACCTTCGCTCGCTATTCTTCCTAAGCTTTGTCACTCTAAGTGATTCGAACCTTGGCGCACACTTTACGCTACTTCTCCCAAGCTTGAGACTTTAAAAAAATCTCCTGCGCACTCCTTGCGCTCACTCTCCTTGAGACTCTCTCAACACTTCACTAAGTGTTGGCCCTATGCACTCCTTGCATGGGTCTATCCTTCGAGCTTTTTATACTCAAGCGAGTATATGTGCACTCCTTGCACTCACTCTACGAAATTCACTCTATCTCTCCTGACCTATCGAGTGTGTAAACGACTATGCCTTCACACTCCTTGCATGGCCACTGCGCTCTCCTAGCACAAGGATTTCAGAAGAGAAACAATTGAAACTTATAGAACATCAAAGGTTCATTCATTCAACCATGAAATACACACACATGCATATAAACACAAAGAATAGATAACATAACATTACCCAAATAACTTAGAAATAAGCAAACTCATACATGTGAAGTAAATCTCCTCTATTATATTCCTTCAGGAAAACATTTACAAGAGTTCCCACAACCCTCAACTTCTCTCTTTTTTTATAGTAATAACAATGATCTCAATAGCAAATACAATAATCTTCAACAACATCTTTTGGGCATAGATTATATACATTTATACATGGAGCGGCTTCTCGAGCCTTCCTTCCGACTACTCTAGTGCTTTCACATCATAATTAAATCATTCTACCACTAAGCTTATTACAAATAAATGAGCATTTACAATATAGATATGAGTCGATGCTCCAAATCTGTACAATCCTTTGGGCATTAAAGAAATTACAATCTCTTGGATTGTTTACAATGGCTCATGCCTCAAAATCTTACAGGCCTTTAATTACAATATTTTCAAAACATTAAAGTGGTGTGTGGTCGTTGGA
>JASDQU010689787.1:75390-99677 GCA_032191745.1 Picea mariana
AAATTACAAAAAAACATTTTTCCAATGTCATGACTTAGCAATTAAAATTGTTGTTTTTGACTGACTGACACTCCTGGTGGACAAACACCTAGCAAAAGTTGTCCGACTGAGATAAAACTTGTTCCATGGATGTAGGGGGTCTCATTCCATTTCTTTTGAGCACAAATACCCCTATCAAAAGTCTAAGGACCTAGTTTTTACAATTTTTGTTCAAAAATAAATAATTAAACCTCCAAACTTAGGGAAATTTAATTAAAAATTAATTAATTAAAAAAAACTACTCTAGACTCGATGGAATTCCGCGAGACTTTCTAAGATGTCTTGCATGGTCATTTACAATGATTCCTAACAATAGTTACCAGAAGATAAGCCCACTGGAACGTCGTTCACCACTTTGGAGGAATTATTGCAAGTGTGAGGGAAAAACTCAAGGGAAATCAATAAGGCTAAAAAACCCAATTGATAACCTGAGGATAAAAAACCCTCGGTGAAAGGAACTCTCCCAGTGAACCGATCCCAAGGTAACTGACCTAGACATGATCCATGCAAACCTATTACATTATTGACCCACGCAGGAGTGGAAATTCTAGTAACAAAAAGAAGTGTTGGGGCCAAAAATGCCCTGTAGAACCAAAATCTTTGACAAATGAGCATCTGATGATGCATCTCTTCATGGCACATGGAGTTGACCCCCTAGTTGGAGAGGCCGTCAACAGAACCGACACACCTTATCCTCATGCATTGTTGCACTTCCACACCTCCACATTTCAAATACTTCTGCATCGGTGATTGTGACGAGCGAAGTAATTTGCAAGATAGGTTTTTGCCTCTCTACCCATATGAATTTCCTCTCTTTCTCTTGCTTGTTTGAATTACACTCTTTCCCTAGTTGATTGTACTCAACCCCCATGCTCTCAATAATTATGGGATGTGACTTCTCACACACACCCTCTTACATGAATTCAATGATTGGGCTCTAGAACATTCAACCCCAAAAATGAAAGCTCATAGTAAGAATTATTTAGAGAGAAACGGGTTTGGGTTTAATAGACATGGGTAAACTCTCCCCCTTGGACCTCTTCCCTCTCTTGTGGAAACTAAGCCCCCAAATCTCCGTTTGTGTCCATCTGCAGCTGGAAATATATTTTATTTATTATATTCAATTTACATCATTTACATATTACATTGCTTGGCCCTCGGCCATACATCACATTAACAATATACATAGCTAGTTTGAGGTTTGAAAACATGGATGTTACAATAATTGTTTTTATTTTATAGATTTATTGTAAGAAATATACACTCCTATAGTATGAATTGTTTCTCTGTTACTGCTTGTGCTTGTCAAACACAGTTTGCTTATTATTGTATGTTGTTCCCCGAGATGTTCTTGGCTAGGGAACTATGCCAAGGAATCAACTGGAGGCTCATGAACCTCCCCACTTTAAGCCACAAGTTGGCTCTTGGATTAGATGGGATAGCCCTAAAATATCTTCAGAGTTGGCTGCCTACTGTCACTTCAGCATCAACCCTATCATGTAATCTTTAAACGGCAATATTTTCAATGTTTGTGAAAGAGATTTAGAGGAAAGGAAAACAGACTGAGTTCAGGCAACTACTTTCAGATTCCTAGACGATGGACTTTCTGTTGGGCACATTTATCCCGCATTGCAGAAAAACATAAAAGATGAGTTTGAATGAAAGATGTAGAGGATGTTTAAAGAATAACAAATACCTTCAAGCACCATGAGGAAGACAGTGTTTGGCACTTAAAGTGTTAACAAAAATATCAGTAATACTAATGAGATGTGAAGGTCTTTACCATTAGTTGATATGWTAACACTTTAAGTGCCAAACACTGTCTTCCTCATGGTGCTTGAAGGTATTTGTTATTCTTTAAACATCCTCTACATCTTTCATTCAAACTCATCTTTTATGTTTTTCTGCAATGCGGGATAAATGTGCCCAACAGAAAGTCCATCGTCTAGAAATCTGAAAGTAGTTGCCTGAACTCAGTCTGTTTTCCTTTCCTCTAAATCTCTTTCACAAACATTGAAAATATTGCAGTTTAAAGATTACATGATAGGGTTGATGCTGAAGTGACAGTAGGCAGCCAACTCTGAAGATATTTTAGGGCTATCCCATCTAATCCAAGAGCCAAATTGTGGCTAAAGTGGGGAGGTTCATGAGCCTCCAGTTGATTCCTTGGCATAGTTCCCTAGCCAAGAACATCTCGGGGAACAACATACAATAATAAGCAAATTGTGTTTGACAAGCACAAGCAGTAACAGAGAAACAATTCATACTATAGGAGTGTATATTTCTTACAATAAATCTATAAAATAAAAACAATTATTGTAACATCCATGTTTTCAAACCCCAAACTAGTGATGTATATTGTTAATGTGATGTATGGCTGAGAGCCAATTGATGTAATATGTAAATGATGTAAATTGAATATAATAAATAAAATATATTTCCAGCTGCAGATGTACACAAACGAAGATTTGGGGGCATAGTTTCCACAAGAGAGGGAAGAGGTCCAAGGGGGAGAGTTTACCCATGTTTATTAAACCCAAACCCATTTCTCTCTAAATAATTCTTATTATGAACCTTCATTTCTGGGGTTGAGTGTTCTAGAGCCCAATCATTGAATTCATGTAAGAGGGTGTGTGTGATAAGTCACATCCCATAATTATTGAGAGCATGGGGGTTGAGTACAATCAACTAGGGAAAGAGTGTAATTCAAGCAAGCAAGAGAAAGAGAGGAAATTCATATGGGTAGGGAGGCAAAAACCTATCTTGCAAATTACTTCGCTTGTCACAATCACTGATGTAGAAGTATTTGAAATGTGGAGGTGTGGAAGTGCAACAATGCAGGAGGATAAGGTGTGTCAGTTATGTTGACCGCCTCTCCAACTAGGGGGTCAACTCCATGTTCCATGAAGAGATGCATCATCAAATGCTCATTTGTCGAAGATTTTGGTTCTATAAGGCATTTTTGGCCCCAACACTTCTTTTTGTAACTGAAATTCCCGCACCCCTGCGTGGGTCAATAATGTAATAGGTCTGCATGGATCATGTACCTTGGGATCGGTTCACTGGGAGAGTTCCTTTCACCGAGCGTTTTTTATCCTTAGGTTATCAATTGGGTTTTTTAGCCTTATTGATTTCCCTTGAGTCTTCCCCTCACACTTGCAATAATTCCTCCAAAGTGGTGAACGACGTTCCAACGGGCTTATATTCTAGTAACTATTGTTAGGAATCATTGTAAATGACTATGCAAGACATCTTAGAAAGTCTCGTGGAATTTCATCGAGTCTAGAGTATTTTTTTTTAATTAATTAATTTTTAATTAAATTTCCCTAAGTTTGGAGGTTTAATTATTTAATTATTTAATTATTTTTGAACAAAAATTGTAAAAACTAGGTCCTTGGACTTTTAATAGGGGTATTTGTGCTCAAAAGAAATGGAATGAGACCCCCTACATCCATTGACCAAGTTTCAACTCAGTCAGACAACTTTTGCTAGGTGGTTGTCCACCAGGAGTGACAGTCAGTCAAAAACAACAATTTTAATTGCTAAGTCATGACATTGGAAAAATGTGTTTTTGTAATTTTGAGTTAAAAGGATGATGTAAAGATGGATAAAGGTGAGAGAGATTTTTCCTAACCTTTCCTAACCTTTTTCAACCCTCACATCACCCCCTTACCTAGCCATTAAGCAAAAACGTCACTTTGCCTAGAGTGGTGTGCCTCCCTTTTAGAAAGTCTCCAAAAAGTAAAAAAATAATGAAAAAATTAAGGGGAGACTTATTATATCCCTTGGAACGCCTTTCCTAGCCTCCCATTACCCTTTTTTCTTGATCCCAACACTCCCTAACCCTTCCACCTCATGGATCCATGTGATCAAACCCTAGATGGTCTCACCTTATGCTTGGTGGTGGACACTTGGCATTGATCCAAGAGAGGTAGGTTTGCCTCTCCAAGTATAAATAGATCCCTCTCCTCACTTCTTCCTTACCATATTTTGAACTATTGTTATGCTACTTGATTTTCCCCTCTCTCTCTCTCTCTTGTTCCATCTTTCTTCCATTCTTTGGCTCTTAGGGTTTTGGAGCAAGTATTTATCCAAGATCCCTTTATTGAGTAATATAAAGGAGAATGATGGCAACCACACCCGCAGACACAGTCGCTCCCTCAGGATCTTCTTCCACTCTCGGCCCAGAGAACTCAAAGGTTCTCTATTTCCCTATCGGGAAATATTTCACCCACAAAAATCTCTTCAGGGACTCCCCTCCTTCTATCGGGATCTTGACAACCGTGATGTTCAGACAACTTGGGTCACCGATCCCCGATCTCCGATGCGCTCCTTATGTTTCTTTAGCCCCAACCGGCTAAGCCTTTCATCCACACGACCGGCTCCTATAAGACCGCAGCTATAACTCCCATCGGGGTTTTAGGGTTTGCGATGTCGAAATACTCATGCCTTCAAGACTCGCGATTCTCCGAATCCCGACGCACCTTTTCCACGCTAGCTCTTCTGACTATAGCACTTGACTCATATGATTGTTAACCCGTGACCGTGGTCAATCTCCCCATCGGGGTTTCGCGTTTCACGATTTCAAAGTGCACAAACCACTTGTCACCGGGATCTCTGATATCCCGATGAACCAAACTCCGATGGACACTTTCCTGTCGAGACTTTCCCGATAACGCCAATGGTTACCACGCGTCCTTCTAGAGGGACGGTCCCGATTCTGTCGAGATTTCGAGACTTTGGATGTCCCGTGTCCTTCAACCTTAGGAACTTCGATTTCCCGATTTCCCGATACTGTGCCACCTGTCCTCCACTAGCTCCGACTGTGGCCCACACAACTCTCCCGTCGGGATTTCGCGGATTGCGATTCCACACTGTCTATGTATCCCGTCTTCAAAACCCCCGATATACCGAGCCCCGACTCTTCCGTATCTCCTAACATGCGTCCTCACTATAAGCGGTTCGGATCTTGTCGGGATATCGCGTCTCGCGATATCGCAATCCTCGTTGCGACAACTTGGAGTTTTAACTCGCAAATCCCCAATACACGATACTACGTGTAGATTCGACGGTCCTTGTGACTCGGATCGACGGATCTGCCCCTCCTGAGCTTGGAACCCTTTGAACGTTCTCGCCGTAATCTCCTTGCACCTCCGCAAGATCCAACAGCCCTCGGAACTTCGCAAAATCTCCTCAGAGGATTTCGGTCATTCGTTCTTCCTTATGGATTTCTGTGAAATGAACAAAACACTTCCCCACTTCTCTTGTTCACTCCTTCCTCGAATTGAAGGCCTACTCCTCCTGAGCCTTTCCACGACTTCGATCTTCTGGAAGAAACTCTTTGCTCACACTCCTTGCGGCAACCCTTCAACCTCGCCTTAGTGTTGAAGTCACTTGACTCCGCGCACTCCTACAACGACAGTCGTTTAACACTTCACCCAGGTTCGCAACCTTGAGGCTTTCCCTTGGCCTGCGCACTCCTTGCACGGCACTGTGCCTTTCTGCACCTTCGAAGGAAATGAGAACAAAGCTATCTCTAGTTGAACCCTTCTGTCAATGCACTCCTTGCGGACAACTTCAACTGCACTCCTTGCAGGAATTCTCTGGCTCAAATAGAGAAACAATTGAAACTCATTCACTCTTCCTCTCAGACTTCAATTTCCCCATGAAATCACATACACAACATATAATAGAAAATGTATGACAGGAAGCAAACATTCATGAGCATAACATCAATACACAGAGAAATAACACAAACCATGAAGTTGAATCAAAGCTTCCTTCTATTAATTCCAATGTATGTACATGGGTGTTCTTCATACAATTCTCTGTATGCTCTTGCTCTCCTGGATTGGTCATGTTACAATATACAAGGAGGGTGTCTATATCCGGTTTCCCTCTTGGACTCTAAAGCTATCAATTCTAAAATTAAATTCCTATCTACCAACATTAACTAAATTAAATGTCGTCTATCTACTAAAGGACGAGAGCCATCCACTCAAGGTCCAATACAATATACAAGTGCACCATTTCTTAAATGATTCATTTAAGATTTTCGCAACAGTCCCAAAGCATTTTCAAAATTTGTGCTGCTTGTCCAGTTGTCCTCCGCTTCAGCGTTGGCTCGCTTGATGAGTTGGCGATGCTCCTGCATCAGAGAAACTTTAGAGGATCATTGGAAGAGCAACAAATACTTTCATTCTTGCTACATGTGAGGTAAACTTGTATTGGTTTGATTTGATTTATGCATAGCCTAGATCTTGGGTAAAATATTTTATTTGAATAGATCTAACAAAGAGTATTCTTGTAGATCTATATATGTGAATTGCTAGATAGGGTGCAAGTATTTCATCTTATTAGCACATTCATCCATATTATCTTGGTATGCATAGATATTGCTAAGTTTTTGAAGGTTTGGCTTCAAAGGGTTTCATTGGGAATGCCTCAAGGAAGAGTCCTCCCTTGAAATACACATAAGATCATCTTTTCTCTCTCTTTTCTCATTCTTTATTGTTTTCCTTTCTATACATATTTCAGCTAGCTTAACATCTTAAAGAGGTCATCTAAATCTACTTTCTTCATAAAATTTCTATGTGAAAAATTTCTACCAAAACTAGAAATTTTTCTTCATCTTTGTTTGTTGTGTGTAGCATTTCCAACAAGTATACCTTGTTGGTTTTTGCAAGTTCAGATCTGGTTCATAGGATTATGCTACCCCAAAAACATCCACACAACACTCCAATACCCTTTTCTTCAAGTGGGTAACATTCTCAACCCTTCTATTCACTTCTTCTAGCTTCTTGGGCATACTTTCTTCACTTCTTGCTGATTTTTAATTGCTCATAGTGTGGGAGAAGGATTGGTACAGCCTACCTCTCACATGTGAGATTGGGTAAGATCTATCTTTGAGTTCTTTCATTTCTAAATCATTCTCTCAAGCTAGGACGTGGGGTTAATGATCTTATTCTCTTGCTTGCTTGCCTTGCTTGCTTCTTCTCTTGCTTTCCCCTCTTTCTTTATTTATCTCTTTCTTTCTAAGTTATCTTCTAAGTTAATAATTACCTACACTTTGGGAGAGGAATACCCCAAATTGTAAGGTTAGGGTTTTGAATGTGCTTTTGATCTATTTATGCTTTAATGGTTAAAATCATCTAGATCTAGATCTCTCACACATCAATCTTTAAGCTTAATCCCTTGGGGCATAATCAACTTATTTAGATTTACTTGCATGCTTAAGCTATATCAAGATTTATCTTTTTTTACATGCTTGAATCAAACACAGTAAATGCTTAATGTTTCAATAGGTTAGTAAATGGTTTTCCTTTTTCATGCTTTAATATCTTAAGGCCATTTGCCAACACTCTTGAAGTTAATGCTTATTGACAAGTTGATAGTATAGGCACATGCTTAAATCTTCCTATTTCTTTTCACACTTAATGCTTTGATCTTGATGCTCTTAACAAACATAAGATAAGTGTGATAATCTCTCATTGTTTTTGGCAAGTTGTTCTTGCCCTTGTGATTTAGTTTCTTTTCATAGCAAGCTACACATGTTAATGATCTAGTGCATGGTAGTGAACGAAATCTTTATTTCAGCCATTTTTTGCTTCACATGTGTTAATGCTTTTTATTTCTAAGCTTAAGCAACACACATAATAAGCTGAAGTGAGTTTCGGCCTTGGCAATAAATCACCATTTTAAGGCATCATAAAATCATTAAAACACCCCTAAATACACCTAAAAGTCTACCCAATTGATATATTAACTTAATAGACTTAATAGGATACCTTAGACCACCATCTTCACCATCTAAAACGGGGATTGAGGAGGGAAACAGAAGGTGATAGGCCAGGGACGGTCTCACGGCACAAAGGAGTGTCATTTCCGTAAAAACTCAATTCTTTGGGCTGATTGTGACAGCTAGGGTAGGCCTCGTTGCCTTACTTCTTGAGCATCCAACAACTATTCGGCGATCGGGGGAGGAGGCTTTGGTGACACACTTAATAAAGGTAACTAAAACTTTACAATCTTAAGAAACCCTTAACTCATTAAGTAATCAAACCTTGGGCTTAATCATCTAGTAATACTTTGTAGGTTAAACAACTAAGTGTTGAGTATCATAATCATTGTGGAATACTTGTGCCCTAACTTGTAAATCTTCTAAGTTTCCTTTGATTTTTGAACGTTGATGTTTCCATTGAGGAGAAGTCCAATAGAGTAAGTGCTATTGGGGCATGCTTAGGCTTAATGTGTTGTTGATGTTAATGCCTTGATCTTCTTATCCTGCACATTGAAATGATGTGGTTAGCTTGTTACATTGTACCAGTGTATCTCTAAGCATTTTTTATTGTAAGTATTGGTATAACTATTCTTTTGTAAGTAACTTGTAATTCTATTGTAACGAAACACCCTTTAACCTTAGTTGACCCCATTGCCCAACCTTAGGCACTAGTCTTAGTTGACCAAGGGAAAAGCTTGTTTAACATACTAACCTTGCATCTTGCATTGTTGCTTTTGCATCATAGGTTAGACTCCCCCTAAACCTTAACAAATTAAAATCAATTCCTAGAACTTAATTTTAAATCTCATCTAGAAACTAGGGTCTACCCCCCTTGGCTTCCCTAGGAGTGAGCCTAGATGGAAGAGGTTCCGGCCAAAGTGACAGTGTGGGCTGTGAACCTAGGCATTGTGCCTCCAAGGACACACTAAGTGAGCTGGACTTAGCTCACGTTTGCAAGTGTGTATTAGGACGGCAACAGGTTCTTTGAATTACCTTCAAATTACCTAGCTTGTCACAAAAAAGTGTAGAACTATTGCAAATGTTGACTCGCAAAAGCATAGTAGCTCGCTAGCATGTGTTTCCTCTACATAATGATAGAAAATAGAGAAAGTATTTTATATGACCACCACGTAGCTATTCCCAATTCCATCACACACAACCAGTACGTATGCGCACTTGGAAAACAAAAATTTAAAATAAACAAGTGTTGTTTACGCTAGCCATAAGCCTTTGCAAAGTACACAACTTCATAATACATAACTGAACCGGATGCAGACATATGTCCACAACAAAATTCTACCCACAACTTGATAAAACATGCCTTGCCACAATCCATATTATAGAACTATTGCAAATGCCAACATGTGAAAGCATCACAATGCAGGGATTCCCAACAACAAGTATCAATTTTCCGCACAACAATAGTGGAAAACTACAAAACATACAGCTATGCAGACTGCACACAAATTGTCAAAGAAAAAGCATATGCACATAAGCAGCAATGCATCGCACATCACATTATTGATCGTCTACTACAGAGAAATCATTTTTAAGATCGGATGAATCTTTTCATATACTCTTACACTCTTTGTTTGATGCATTTCACCTCTCATTTGCATTTTTGTTCTTCCATTGAATTTGGGAATGGATCAAAACTCATGGTTGCAATGGAAATATGTCTCTGCGCAGAGTGGACGTGTGGAAGACATAACTGCACTGAGTACCCACATATGTTCATAGCAAAATCCTCTGGACAACATGGGAAAAATCCATGGTCTAGAACTATTACAAATGCCTACGTGCAAAAGCCCTGCAATGCAAGGATGTTAGAGAATCAATAATAATTCTTTGCACAGGAATTCAAAATAGACCAAATGCCCATTGTTCCAGGAAAAAAACGCGTACAAAGCACGGAAGACACAGCTATGCGGGATGCAGACAAATCGTCAAAGCTAAAGTCTCTACACATAAGAAACAACACATTGCACATCACAATATTGAACATCTGCTACACAAGAATCCTATTTTTAGATGGGATGAATTTTTTTCATATACTCTTGCAAAATCTTTGTTTCATGCATTCCACGTCTCCCTTCCATTTCCATTACTTTTCCATTGAATTGTAGAATGGATCAATATATCATTTCTTTCTTTGCCTTGACAACGAATATATATACGCATTGCATTGATCTCAATATGAATTAGGACCCTACTACTTGCAACAATTGTATCAAATTCCTGACATCAAGATATATCTTTTGAAAAATGCAGCTATCTGCATTTTCAAATGTAAATGAAAATGCGGAAGACATAATTGCAAAGCGTTTTCGCACATGTTCATGGAAAAAGTCTCTGGACAACATGGGAAAAATCCATCGTCCATAACTATTGCAAGCGTCAATGTGCAAAAGCACCACAATGCAGAGATGTTGGAGAATTGGTATCAATTATCCGCACACGAATTGAAAATAGGTTGAATGTTCACTTTGCCAGTAAAAAACGTGTACAAATCACAAAAGAAACAACTATGCGCGATACAGACAAACTGTCAAAGCAAACATCTATGCACATAAGCAACAACACATTGCACATCTCAATATCTTAAGAAAATTGTTGGTATATGCATCTTCAAATGTAAGTTAAATTCAAATAGAACTATCAACACATACAATTTTGCATAAGATGAACCGCAAGAGAATTAAATAAAAACATCAGAGTTATCTCCAATAAAACATAACACCTGCACTATGCATGAAACATATACTATTAGACAACAAGCACACAAACTAATTGCATCTGTCCAAGAAGCACAGGTGAATATCCAAATCTGTAGGCGCAAAATAAGAATTGGTATCAATTATCTGCATAGGAATTGAAAAAATATCAATTGTTCATTGTCCCTGGTTTTATATTCCAAAATGCCATATTTGTGCATACAAGACATTGGCCCATCCATTTGCATACTTTGTCAAAAATACTGTTGAGGCTTCCTTCTTAAAAACCCTTTTTTAGATAGTGTATGTGCCCTGCTGTACTAATAGCATGCGTACACACACATGATGCATGCTAGTTATCCCACGTACACACGCGTGTTGCATTCTAGTTAGCCCACGTTTACCTCCAAAATTTGCAAAAAATATAATATTGCGTGGAATTCAATGGAGTTTACAGGCTATGAAGGGTTTCCTAACCATTTTACCCCTTGTAGCCCGTCCCCAAACCGAATAACCATCTTTTTCTCATATAAAAAGAGGTTTTGGGGAGTCTATTAAGGACATGAACAAGAGAATTAGAAAACTCTTCAAAAATCCCTTCCCTTTCTTTGCCCAAGATTTGCATCTCATTCTGAGTTTTAGCCTCAACTTTCCCCTCCAACCTTTCTCCTTATGCAACCCTTCCTCCTTCCCTTGATGGTATGTTGGTTGTGAGAAGCTAATGTGGGATTTATGCACTTGGAGCCACAATAGAGGAGCCCAAACTTGGTTCGTAGAGCAGTCGCCAGCAAAGGTTGTAACCCTTTTTATCTTGAATTTGAATAAAAGAGATTATCCTTGTCCCAAAACCCTATGTTTACATGTTCTTGTTAATTTGAGCATTTATATCTATGTTTAGACTTTTAAAGTGATCATTAGAGATTGTATGTGTTGTTGCATTATATTCCTAACCCCTTGCAGATCAGCGTTGGGAGGAGATCCGTGATATATGAGGCGACAATAAGCGAAAGAGATTGACTCCAACCATAAAGATTGAAGGTGCACTCATTAATCCTCTCTTTTATCTCTCTCTCATCACTTAGTTTAGATGGTTTTGGGGTAGATTAAAGGTAGATCAGTCTTTTAAGGGATTTATGGCTTTGCCTATTCCTTATACCCAGTTTAGGGGGATTTTCCCCGTAGCATAATTGATGAATCCACTGGGAAATCTCTCTAGGGTTTAAGTGGGAGATCTTGGTTTGATTTCAGCTTTAGTTTATTTATGAGAATTCTGAGTGTTCTGAGTCAGTTTGGGTCTCTAGTCACCTTCCAGGTAGGTTCCTACCAGCTTCCCTTGCCCAGGTTGTTTGTCCAAAAATTTTCTTTTTTCGAAAATTTATAGAGGTGTACATGCTATGTTCTCTATACAACACGCGTACATACACATTCTTCATTATACACATCCCACATACATATGCAGGCTGGCCATGCACAACACGCGTTTATGTTGTTTTGGAGAATGTTTTCAAAAGATTTTCTTTTTATTTCAAGAAACTTGTGGTTCCCATGTCTTCCTGAGTTCCAGAAACTTTTGTTGTTTGGGGTTTAGACAGTTTGCAGGCTCAGATTGTTTATGAAATAAAAACAAAAATCCTCTTGTCTCTTCGTGTTTCCAAGCATTTTTGGCTTATTTTTAGCTTGAATTTTAAGAAAAATGAGTTTCATTTAAAAAAAAATCCCCTCATGGTCCGGGGGGTATGAATCGTGTATTATGCAGTTTCTTTTATTATCTTTTGTTAAATTTTCTTTTATTGAAAGAAAACATAAAAAGAAAACCTAGTTTTTTATGCTAGTTAGGTCTCTTTCTTTCTTTGCATTGTTTTGTATTGTTATTTGAAATTGAAAAAGAATTAGCATAGGGTTGTGTTTTAATCTCATCTTGAAAATATTTCAAAAGAAAAATAAGAAATAAAATCCTTTCACTTTTTCTTTTGTTTCACTCGAAAGTTGCATTGTGCATTTTGCATGGAAAGGAGAAAAGATTGCATCTTTATGTTTGAAGGATTGTTCATGATTTTTGCTTGAAACTCTTTTTCATTTGTAGGATTAGTGTAAAGTATTTTTTGCCAATGTTCTAATAAGTTTTATTTTTGCAAGAGTCTCAAACAACATCAATTTCTCTTCTGTTCCTTGAGTAAGAAAGGCCCCTAAAACGAACACGCTAATCTAAAATATATTAGTAACACTTTTGATAGGGTTCACCAATAGCTTAGGCTAGGGCCTTGGATTAGGTGTGGAGAGGTAAACTCTTTGAGGCAAACCACAACTTAACTTAGGTGTATGTGCTAGGGTGTGAAAAATCCACCTTGTAATTACTCAATCCGGGAAGCTCTTCTCACAAACTAATTGCATATGTCCAAGAAACATAGGTGAATATCTGAATCTGTAGGCGCAGAATAAGAATTGGTATCAATTATCTACATAGGAATTGAAAACAGATCAATTGTTCATTGTCCCAGGAAAAAAACTCATACAAAGCACAAAAGATACAACTACGCAAGATACTGGCAAATTATCAAAGAAAGCATCTCCCCACATAACCAACAACACATTGCACACCACAATATCTCTCGAAAAATGTAGCTTTCTTGACGCAGGAGCGTTTCCTTCCAAGTCAACAACGCATGTGTGGAGGTGAACAAATGACATCTCAGCAGGACCGAGTTTCAAATCAAACATTTATTTCAGACATAAATCGATTGTTGGGATATTTTGTAAACAACATTTTAAAATTGTAACTCGTTTGTAAACTCGTGAAGGATTGTAAGAGATTACAGATATAGAGTGTTGACTCTATCTGGCAATAACTGGTAGTTATTGTAATAGGACAAAGTAGGTAACAACTTTGGGTTTGATAAGATAGATTTCAGATAGGACGAGAGAGATCGTGGAGCTAGTCCTTAGATAGTTTTTTCATTGTTGTGTTGTAACAGATAGACCGAGTAGAAAGAATGAGATAGAGATCATAGAGATCAGTAGAGTAGAGTAGAGTAGAAGAAAGACTATGTAATTTGTTTTCATGAATGAATAGAATAGACAAAATTGTCCCAAATCCTTGGACTGTGTTCATTTAACGTGTGATTGAATGACTGCGATATTCTGTGTATTTGGTTATTTTCATTTTCGTTCATGTATGATTGTTCAAGAGGTTGATTGTATGAGTTCGTGATGAAACAATAAGAGTTTCAAATGTTTCTCTTTTGAAACTCATATGCAAGGTGTGCATATTGAACGCAAGGAGTGCGTCGACTAAGTCTCGGATTGACTTAGAGAAGTTCAGAGAGAACAAAGGAAACTTAGACCAGGTGCAAGGTGTGCACAACGTCAAGGAGCAACCAAGCTTCGAAGAACTGGCGCAAAGGAACGCCAGGTGGGCGAGAAGAATTTCTTTTTAAGAAATCCTTCGATTTGAGTTATCGAAATCCCGAGAATGCAAGGTGTGTGTGGGGAATCGAAATCATTTTAAGGATGACACTCAGAAGGGATAGCACTTTTCATAAGTGTTGACGAGATCCCAGAGTCGGACTCATGGAAAGAACAAAGGTTCGAACCCTTTGAAGATTGATAAATCTTCCAAGCGAGGAGATATCAGAAGCTCAAGAGGAGGAGCGACCATGATCGTTAGATCATAATGAAGAGGATCGATAGTCATCACCGGTCGGATCAGAGGAAGGTGCAAGAGCCTTAACACTTCGCAACATCGAGGAGAGGGAACCTATCGGGGATGAAATTTGAGGTTTCCGAAGTCCGAAGAGCTGAAACCCAGAAGTAAAATCTCAGTCGTCTGATCACAGGAACAGATCTGAGCCATCAGATTATTCAGGGAAAGGATCAAGCGTCGGATCATCAAAAAGGATCTGGACCATCAGATACTGTGGATTCTGGGAGGAAGCAAGTTTGAAACTTGAAACACCCGAAGCGTGGAGAGCCGAAGGATCGAAGCAAATCTAGATCGTTGAACCAGGAGGATACATGTCGATAGGTTGGAAGATCCAGAGGAAGGCGAAGGTTGAAGCGTTGAAAAATCTGAAGCCTGAATACCCGAAGAGACGAGAGTCATCGATCTGTGAGGAAACACTTGGCAACAGATCTCGAGCTCCGAGAGAGTTGAAGTGGGTTTTTTAGTTGAGGACTGAGATCGTCGAAGTGCGAAGACCCGAAGACCCGAAGTAAGATCTGGACCGTGAGATCTAAGGGAGACGTGGCGCGAATCCATGAACTGCAGGTAAAGTCCCAAAGTGGTTTGTAGTCGTCGGATCTAAGAGAGATGTGGCATAGATCCATGCATTCTGGGTAAAGTCCCAAAGTAATCCTCGATCGTTGGATCAGGAGGACACGCATCAAGGGATCACAGCCTTCGAAAAAAAGTGTTTGGGAAAAGGCAAAGTTTGAGATTTGATATCTCAGAAGTCTGAAGACCCAGAGAAGATATCGACCATTGATCAAGAAGAGGGTCGTTGGACCATTGATCCGAGTTGAACGCTCAAACACTCGAAGTGAAGGCAGGGTCGTCGATTGGGAAGACAGGTGTTCATAGATCGCTAGTTCCGGAGAATTGACATACGAAAGGAAGTTGGGTTTGAGATTTCAAATTCTTGAAGTCCGAAATTGCGAAGAGATCTCGACCATTGATTCAGAGGAAGCAAATCTGGTCCATAGATTTGAAGGGCAGAGATCTGATCATTGATTTAGACGTTATCGTCAAGATCGTGCGATTGACGATCCCGTAGTATTGTGGGGACACAAATTGCGAGGAGTTTAAGATATTGAGGGCAGGCCGCAATTCAAACTGTGGTTTCGTCAAGGGGACACGTGGAAGCTTGAGGATAATTGTGGGCCCAAAGGTAGTTTAACTCCAAACTACTTGTGGGTGTGCCCACAATTGCGTGGTCATAGGCCAAGGTCACATCAAGAGAGGGTTTATCTGAAAAGGAGCTAACATCAGCACTCTAAGTTTTCACAGCAGAGCGAAAGGAAAGGTCGCAGGTTGCTGTCATACCTGCACCAGGAAGCCGAGGGAGCCTGTGTTTAGATACAGGGGGGGACCATTAAGGTTCCAAAGAGTCTTTCGACTCAAGAATCGGAGATCCATTGACCGGGAGGGCGCACAGCCCTACGAGGGAGTAGGGGGGCTGCATCACGTGGTATTAGAGCTGATATTGAGTTTGTTTGCAGACAACAGATGAAAGGAGAAAGGGGTAATTTGATATCATTTGTGGTATAAAAGATTTAATTTCTGTTTGTAGGTGACGTGATGAAATCATGCCACCTAGAAGGCGTAGAGAGAATGCAGAAATGGAAGAAGAAATGAGGCAACTCCGAATGAGATTGGACGCCATGGAAACAACACAGAGAAGAGCATCAGACGTTGGATATATTAGTGAAGCTGAGAGTGAAGAAGAAGAGGTCGAAGAAAATGTAGTAGAGGATGCTGCACAAGATCACTTAGTAAAAGTTGTTTCAAAAATAGGAGCTAAAGCGAGAATAGAGGTACCTATGTATGAAGGAAATTTAGAAGTTGAAGAATTGTTAGATTGAGTACGTGCTATGGACAAATACTTCGATTATGAAGATATCGAAGAAGACAAGATGGTGAAGCATGCAGTGACAAGACTGAAAGTTCATGCAACACTATGGTGGGATGAACTGCAAGCCAAACATAGAAGAAATGGTAAGCAGAAAATTAAAAACTAGGATAGGATGGTAGCTAAGCTGAAAGCCAAATTTATCCTGAAGGATTACCAAATTAATCTTTATAAAAGATTGAAGAACTTGAGATAGAAAGGTTTATCAGTGAAGGAGTACATTGAAGAATTTTATAGACTGAACATTAGGGCTAGACAGAAGGAAAATGAAGATGAAAAGATAGCCAAATATGTCAATGGGCTGAGATACGAAATCCAAGAGGAGATCAGCATGATGTCGATTAGTACAGTCGAGGATGCTTATCAAGTAACCTTGAAAGATGAGGAAAAATTGGCCAAGAAGCAAAGCCAATGAAGCAGAGGAGGAAAATCAAACAGAGGTAAGGGAACTACCAGAGAGAATTTCCAGAAGCAGAAGCATGAAGCTGACAAACAACATAGTCGCCATGAGAAAGGTGGAAGTTCTAAAGAAGGACAACATGGTGGAAGAAGTTTGTTTTCCAGAGGAAGAGGACGAGGAAGAGCCAGAGGAGGCGTAGTTAGATTCTATACCCGTGGAAAGCAAGGGCACAAGTCTTGGGAATGTCCTGAGAGAAAGAACGAAGGAGGAGGTGAAGCACATGTTACTGAAGCACAAAATCATGTGGAATCAGAAACAACAGAAGGAGGAAGGAACCTCATGATGAGGAAAATTCTTCTTAAACCAGAAAAGGAACCAGAGGAACCAATTCAGCGAACACGTCTGTTTAGAACTGCTTGTAAGGCGAAAGACAGAGTTTGCAAGGTGATCATAGATAGTGGGAGCACTGCCAATCTAGTATCCATAGAGATGGTGGAGAAGCTGGAGTTGAAGACAACTTCACATCCAAACCCATACAAGGTATCATGGTTGCAGAAAGGACATCAAGTAATGGTAAGTCAACAATGCCAAGTTGAATTTAAAATAGGAGGTTATAGAGATGAAATATTATGTGATGTAATTCCTGTGGATGTCTGTCATATTTTATTGGGGAGACCGTGGCAGTTTGACAGAAAAGTTATTCATGATGGAAGAAGGAATACTTATACCCTATAAAAGGATGGTAGGACACATATGTTGTTACCAATAGAAGACAAAGAGTAAAAGAGGGGAGCTAGTTCAAGCATACTTCTCATGAGTGGGAAGGAACTCTTGAAAGAAGTCAAGAAGGAAAAGCAAATGCAATTTGTTGTAGTGCGGAAGCCTAGAGTTATCCTTACAAATAATTCTGTGGAAGATTTTCCTATAGAAATCCAGGAACTATTATAAAACTTTGCTAATATAGTAGTGGATGAGTTACCACACTCATTGCCACCCATCAGGAGTATAAGCCACCATATTGACCTTTTTCCAGGAGCTAGTTTACCAAACAAAGTAGCTTATAGGTTGACACCTACAGAGAATGAGGAGGTAAAAAATCAATTCCAGGAGTTGTTGGATAAAGGTTTAGTCAGGGAAAGCCTGGGCCCATGCGCAGTACCGACTGTGACAAGTCCAAAGAAAGATGGGGGGTGGAGAATGTGTATAGATTCTCGAGCCATCAACAAGATAGCCATTAGGTACATATTTCCTTTATCGAGGATGGATGATTTGATGGATTCTTTGAGTGGAGCAAGCTATTTTTCTAAGATAGACTTGAAAATTGGATATCGTCAAATAAGGATGGGAGAGGGAGATGAATGGAAAACAACGTTCAAGACAAATGAAGGATTGTTTGAATGGCTGATCATGTTGTTTGGGTTGAAAAATGCACCAAGCACATTTATGAGGTTAATGAATGAAGTGTTGAAAGACTCCATAGGCAAGTTTGTCATAGTATATATAGATGGCATACTAATCTTCAATAAGATGAAGGGAGAACACTTAAGACATTTGACATCAGTGATGGAAAAGTTGCAGCAAGAGAAGTTGCTGATAAATCTGAAGAAAAGTTCTTTTATGAAGAAGGTACTCATATATTTGGGTTTCGTGATCTCTTCAAATGAATTGAAAATGGATCCGGAAAAGGTAAGAGCAATAAAAGAATGGCCGTCACCAAGTAGAATATTTTAGGTAAGAAGTTTCCATGGGTTAACAAGCTTTTATAGAAAGTTTATCAGAAATTTCAGTGGTATATGTGCACCCATGTTGGACACTGTGAAGAAGAAACACAAGTATTTTAAATGGACAGAGGAGGCTAAAAAAGGTTTCAAAGTGTTGAAGGAGAAAATCACAGAACAACCAATTCTGGTCTTGCCAGACTTTGGAAAAACATTTCAGGTGAGATGTGATGCAAGTGGATTAGCTATTGGAGCAGTCTTGAGTTAGGATAATAGACCAGTTTCTTATTTCACTGAGAAACTGAATGACGCCAAGAAGAATTATTCCACACATGAAAAAGAATTTTATGTAGTGATTCAATTTTTGAAGAAGTGGAGACACTATCTAATTCCTAAAGAATTTGTCTTGTATAGTGATAACCAAGCTTTGCAGTTTATTAATAGGCAAGAAAAGTTGAATAAAAAACATGCAAAATGGGTAGAATTTATGCAAAATTTTACTTTTGTTATCAAACATATCGCTGGAACTACTAACAAAGTTGCAGATGCTTTGACTAGGAGGAGTTTGATTGTACAGGAATTCCAAGTGGAGACCTTAGGGTTTCAACACCTCAAAGAGATGTATAAAGAAGACACAGATTTTAAGGAAGCTTATGAGGCATACAAGAATCCTTTATTGGGAGACAGAAGCCTGTGGACCAAATATTTGATCCAGGATGGATTATTGTTCAAGGGAAGCCAATTGTGCATACCGAAATGCTCAATGAGAGATAACCTGCTAAAAGAGAAACATGACGGAGGTTTAGCTAGACATTTTGGTCACGATAAGACATTTGCACAGCTGTTGAGTAATTTGTATTATTGGCCGAGCGTGAGAGCATAGGTGAAAATTTTTGTGAACAAATGAAGAATTTTCCAGTATGCAAAAGGAAGACAACAGAACATTGGTTTGTATTAGCCATTACCAATTCCAGAAAGGTCATGGGATGCAATCAATATGGATTTTGTTTTGAGATTGCCTAGAACTCAAAAAGGGAGTGCTTCCATATTTGTTCTGGTGGACAAATTTTCAAAAATGGCACATTTCATACCATGCCAGAAGACAAATGATGCTACACACATAGCTAATTTTTTTTTCAAAAAGGTAGTAAGACTACATGGATTTCTAAGGAGCATAGTCTCAGACAGGGACACCAAATTTGTAGGACACATTTAGAGGGATCTATGGAAGAGGCTAGGGATGAAATTGTCCTTTAGTTCATCATATCACCCTCAGACAGATGGACAGACTAAAGTAGTAAACAAGAGTCTTAGAAACTTGTTAAGAATTTTAGTCACTGATCAAGGTCGACAATGCGATCAGATTTCGACACAACCAGAATTTGCATTCAACAATTCAGTGAACAAGAGCATAGGAAAAAGTCCATTTGAAATTTTGTATGGTATACAACCAAGAGGGATTACAGAGTTGAGAGATATGAATCAAGATGAGGTCATAAGTGCTGGAGCAGAGGATTTCACAACAGAAATGCAGAAACTCCATGACAGAGTCAGAGAGAAGCTACAGGACAACAGCCATAAATACAAGTGCAGAGTTGATCAAAAGAGGAGAGAAGTTCAATTCGAAGTTGGAGATGAAGTTTTAGCTCATTTGAGAAAATAAAGGTTTCCAAGGGGAACGTATAACAAATTGAAGATGAAGAAGATAGGACCATGCAGGATTCTCAAAAAATTCGCAGCCAATGCTTATGAAATTGAGTTTCCAGACAATGTTGGGATATCGTCGATATTCAATGTTGCAAACTTGTATCCTTACAGGAGAGATGGAGCAGGAGAATCAGATGATCAGAAAGAAATTCAGTGGGAAGAGAAATTTCCCACAGCAGAAAAACCTCAGATGGAGAAAATCATTGAACAGAGGGATGGAAAGAAAACCAGGAGGAAGACATATCATGAATACTTAGTGAAGTGGAAATATCATCCAATGGAAGATGCCAGTTGGGTTACAGAACCTGATATTTTGAAGCATGGAAAAACAGTGCAAGAGCTCATGGATATGATTCCATGAAAACTTTTAACCAGAGGAGTATGATGCAGGAGCATTGCCTTCCAAGTTAACAACGCACGCATGGAGGCTAACGAATGACATCTTAGTAGGACCGAGTTTCAAATCAAACATTTATTTTAGAGATAAATCGGTTGTTGGGATATTTTGTAAACAACATTTTAAAATTGTAACTTGTTTGTAAAGTCATGAAGGACTATAAGAGATTGTAGATATGGAGTGTTGACTATATCTCACAATAACTGGTAGTTATTGTAATAGGACAAAGTAGGTAACAACTTTGAGTTTGATAGGATAGATTTCAGACATGATGAGAGAGTGCATGGAGCCAATCCTTATATAGTTTTTTAATTTTGTGTTGTAACAGATAGACCGAGTAGAAATAATGAGATAGAGATCAGAGAGATCAGTAGAGCGTAGTAGAGTAGAAGAAAGACTATGTAATTTGTTTTCATGAATGAATAGAACAGACATAATTGTCCCAAATCCTTGGACTGTGTTCATTTAACGTGTGATTGAATGACTGTGATATTATGTGTATTTGGTTATTTTCATTTTCGTTCATGTATGATTTTTCGAGAGGTTAATTGTGTGAGTTTGTGACGAAATTGAATGAGTTTCAATTGTTTCTCTTCAGACACTCGTATGCAAGGTGTGCATCGCGAATGAAAGGAGTGTGTCGATTGAGTCTTAGAGTGACTCAGAGAATTTTAGAGAGAATAAAGGAAACTTAGACCATGTGCAACGTGTGTACAACGTCAAGGAGCGACCAAGCTTCGAAGAACCAACATAGAGGAACGCCAGGTGGGTGAGAATAATTTATTTTTAAGAAATCCTTCGATCTGAGTTATCAAAATCCCGAGAATGTAAGGTGTGCGTGGGGAATCAAAATCCTTTTAAGGATGAAGATCAGAAGGGATAACACTTTTCATAAGTGTTGGCAAGATCCCAGAGTCAGACTCGTGGAAAGAAAAAAGGTTCGAACCCTTTGAAGATTGATAAATCTTCCAAGCAGGGAGATATCATAAGCTCAGGAGGAGGAACGACCGTGATCGTTGGATTGCAGTGAAGAGGATCGATAGTCATTGGATCAGAGGAAGTTGAAAGAGCCTTAGAAATTCACAACATTGAGGAGAGAGAACCTATCGGGGATGAACTTTGAGGTTTTCGAAGTCCGAAGAGTCAAAACCCCGAAGTAGAATCTCAGTCATCCGATCACAGGAACATATCTGAGCCATCAGATTGTTTGGGGCAAGGATCAAGCGTCGGATCGTCAGAAAGGATCTAGACCGTCAGATATTGTGGAGTTCGAGAGGAATCAAGTTTGAAACTTGAAACACCCGAAGCGTGCATAGCCAAAGGACCGGAGAAAATATGGATTGTTGATCTAGGAGGATACATGTCGATAGGTAGAAAGATCTAGAGGAAGGAAAAGGTTGAAGCGTTGAAACATCCAAATCTCGAATACCTGAAGAGACAAGAGTCGTCGATCTGTGAGGAGACACTTGGCAACATATCTCGAGCTCTGGGAGAGTTGAAGCGGGTTTTTTAGTTGAGAAATGAGATCGCCAGAGTGCGAAGACCCGAAGTAAGATCTAGACCGTGAGATCTAAGGGAGACGTGGCGCGAATACATGAAATTCGGGTAAAGTCTCGAAGTGATTTGTAGCTGTCGGATCTAAGAGGGACGTGGCATAGATCCATGCATTCTAGGTAAAGTCCCGAAGTAATCCTCGATCATTGGATCAGGAGGACATACGTCAAGGGATCACAACCTTATGATAAAAGTGTTTGGGAAAAGGCGAAGTTTGAGATTTGAGATCTCATAAGTCTGAAGACCTGGAGAATATCTCGACCATCAATCGAGAAGAGGGTCATTGGATCGTTGATCCGAATTGAATGGTCAAACACCCAAAGTGAAGGCAGGGTTGCCAATTGGGAGGATAGGTGTCCATAGATCACTAGTTTCATAGAATTGACATACAGAAGGAAGTTGGGTTTGAGATTTCGAATTCTTGAAGTCCGGAATTGCGAAGAGATCTTGACCGTTGATTCAAAGGAAGAAGATATGGTCCATAGATTCAAAGGGTGCATATCTGATCATCAATTTAGATGTTATCATCAAGATCGTGAGACTGACGATCCCATAGTATTGTGGGGACAAAAATTGCGAGGAGTTAAAGATATCAAGGGTGGGCTGCAATTCAAACCGTGGTTCCATCAAGGGGACACATGGAAGCTTGAGGATAATTGTGGGCCCAAAGGTATTTAACTCCAAACCACTTGTGGGTGTTCCCACAATCGCGTGGTCATATCCCAAGGTCATATCAATAGAGGGTTTATCTGAAAAGGAGCTAACGTCGGCACTCTAAGTTTTTGCAGCAGAGCGAAAGGAAAGGTCATTGGTTGTTTTCATACCTTCACTAGGAAGCCGAGGGGGCATGTGTTTAGATACCGGGTGGGGAATTAAGGTTCCAGAGAGTCTTTCGACTTAAGAATCAAAAATCCATTGACCGGGAGGTCGCGTAGCCCTACGGGAGAGTAGGGGGGGTTGCATCATTTCTGCATCTTCAAATGTAAATAAAATTCAAAGAGAACTATCGACACATACATTTTTGCATATGATGAACCACAACATGGTTTAATAAAACACCAGGCCAAACTCCAATAAAATACAACACCTGCACTATGAATGAAGCATATACTATTAGACAACAATAACACAAATTAATAGCATTTGTCCAACAAACATAAGTGAATATCCATATATGTAGTCGCAAAATAAGAATATGTTTCTAATCTTCCTTGGCATATAGAACGCAATGCACAAGATTTCTTACCATTTGACATAGATTTGAAGAGGCCCAACAAAACAACTCTTGCAACTTGCAACTCACAATACTTGAAAATTGACAACAACTTCATATTTTTGAACGCTTTATTTTCCTATTAACCTTTAATTGTTTTTGGCGTGCACACTTTCTGTAAGAAACCCTAACTTACTGAAATTTCCTCTACAAAAAACAAAACAATAATTATCCCCCATTTATATCTCGCACATTAAACACACCACTAGGAAAAAATATTCCATTCCATGAACTCAATTAAAACTCCTTGCAATCCATAAAATCCCCTGCACATAATCATGTCATACACTACACAAAAATCTATATATATTTATTAAAATCTATCTATATTGTATAATAATAAATACATTTTCATATTGTCTAGCCTACAACTTCCAATGTACCCATTCAACAATTGACACAGTGGCAAGCTTTGGAAACCAAGATCGTCTCGGAACTTTGACACTCTTACCTACACTCCTTCCAAGCATGCACTACAATTTCATAATTAAATTGATCATTAAGTTGTCACCATTGGCCTGCCAATAAGATGTTTTGAAGGACCAATCATAAAATAGGAAATAAAATTGAAATACTCGCAACAAAGCTAAACTATGGAAAAAAGCCAAAAAAAATTGGTGAACACAAAAACAAAATCACGGTCAAAACAAAACAGATTGCTATAGTCCAAGGCCTTTGACAAGGACTAATAATATTTAAATTTTAATATTTTGTGCAATGTTATTAATAAATTGATATTTTCATTAATTAAATAAATTAATGTTGTTTCTTTTTAATTGTCATGTTTTTAGGAACCAAATATCAATATAGCATAGAAAACCTCAGAATAAGTACTCAATGCCTTGAAAAATAGATAAATTCAGATAATAAGCCTCTTTGAGGGGGAAACCTCCTTATGCCCACATAAAATGTTCAATTACAAGATGATTCCAAATGAAAATGTCTCCTTGGTATATATAGGAGACTAGGAGGTATAATTACAACTAATGGATTAAAGCCGACATAAATAAAATAACATTACTAATGTAATATGCCCCAATTAAGGGGTAATAAGCCACTATTTAGGGCTTAACATGCCCCT
>JASDQU010689788.1:0-15557 GCA_032191745.1 Picea mariana
TTCTCATATATTGTGCATGGTGTATTGTGGTGTATTGGTGTAACTCTTATACTATTGTTCATTTCTCATTGGATATAGTTGAATGGTTTAAGTATAAGTTGAAAAATGTTTTAAATTGTACTTGATATTGATTCACCCCCCTCAGTATCAACATACAGATCATTTAACCTCATATATTCCCCTCTTTTATTTATATCATATACATTTAGCCCCATATATGTGATGCAGACCCCCTACCTCAGCAGGGAACTACGACCTCCCGATCTCTGGATCGATCTTCTTCTGAGACGAAATGGCTCTTCGGGCTCCTCCTGGAATCGTTTGAATGAATTCATAGGTCCTTTATGAAAACCCACCCTGTGCAACTTAACACCAGGCACGAGCCTTACATCTCCATATGACCACAACCTAGCCTTAGCGCAAGTGCCTTTCTCAAGTCGTGAGTTCATGAGTCAAAGATCCTCGAATCCTCTTTCTCCAAACATCGATACACGAGATGTGATACGGGTATGGCTCCTCCTTGTTAGCGCCTTCCACACATAACCACCGGCTAGGGATAAGTACTAGCACTACTCACAACTCGAGACTTCGCGATTTGGAGTGTTGAACCCTCATGCTCCTCCTTTGCAAAATCCCGAAGCACGATAAGTCAACAATGGGTTGACCTCTTCCAAGGTGACATGTATATGCCACCTGTCGCCTACTTCCAACTTTTCTTTGCGCTCTATGTTTGAGCCACTTGTCAACCACGTGGTCCCCACCTAAAGGATGTGCCACGTGTTCACACGAGCTCTTGGCTCTCGGCACTTCGCAACTTTAGCGATCAAGGTGCAACTCCTTCACCCTCTGAAACCCTGATACAAAATGTAGCGAGGCACCNCGGTTCAGGTTAAATCTTGATTTTGCGATTCGGGGCTTTGTAGCACAATGAACTTGGCCTCCCATCTCATGATACCTAAATTCGTGAAATGGACCGACAATCCAGATCTATCTAAGATCGATGGTCAATCATACAATCCTCTCGATTTCATGAGTTCTCCATAGAGAATTCTGACCGTTCGTTATACTCTTATGTGTGGCTTCCCAAGGATTAAACCTCATGCTAGTATCCTTGATCTAGCGGCTCTCAGGCCACTGCATTCTAGTTCCGATAGTTAGCGCGACTTTGCGATCTCGGCGATTGCAAGTATGGGGTGCAGCCTCCTCTTCTCCGCCAACTTCCGATTCCTGAATGTGTGGATATCCAAGGGTTTAAACCCCGTGTGCCTTCGCCTAATCCAACGGTTGTCGGGTATTGGCGCTAGATCTGACAGTTCATATTTGACCTCCTTGCGTGGTCTCCTCCTGCTGCCTAGATGTAGATTCAAAAGTCTGGATCTTTCTTCCCAGTGCTGATCCAATGAAAGTTGTGCTCTTCCTCCTGAGCTTTCTTGGCTTTTTGACTTAGAATATTTTCTAAGTCTCGAAGTTCTCGACCTTCGACTCTTCCTCTTGTGAGCCTGGTTCCTTTGGGTCTCATCTAGGTTATAAAAATGTTGTCCCTTCTGAGCTTTGTCCTCTTAGATATTTACTCCTATGCACACTTTGCATTTGAGGATCTTGAATAACTCAGATTAGAGAAGTTTTCTTGAAAAGAAAACTCCTTATGCCCACCTGGCGTTCTCCTGCTCAATGCACACCTTGCAGATCCTACAGAGTATTCAACAACCCTGTGAGTGTCTTCTCTTCGACGCTTCTCTTTTCTCAAAACTCGAAATAGACTTTCCTACTACACTCTATGCACTTGCTTGATGCCCTCTTGGCATAACTCTACAGAACCTTCAGTAGTTCTGTCTTCCATGAACTTGAGACATAGTTCCTTACTATGCACTCCTTGCACCTCTCCTGATGAAGGTTCAATGCTATCCCTCTTGAGCTTTCCTGAGGTCGTCTCACCTTTGTCAACGCACACCTTGGGGACTATGTGCACTCCTTGCACTCGTAAAATCCAAGACGAGAAGAAATTGAAACTTATGAAATACTTCACCAGTTATTCATTCAAAACACGAAATGCATAAAAACATGCAAACACATACACACAATTCATGGCAGGAAAAATTGCTCTTCTATTAATTCAGAAATGCCTGTACAAGGTGTTTACAAAGGCTGGACTATAACAAGTCTCATCTCTCTCTTGAGACATCTCTGCTCTGGTATCTCCTCCTATCTCCCTCTCCTTCTCTATCCTATCATTATCTCTAATTACAAAGAGGGCTCTCTCGAGCTTATCCTCAACCTCACTGTCTCTAAGCTATCCCATCACAGAGCGGCTCCTATGGCTACATTACATAAATGGATGCCCATTCCTGACTACATCCTGGGCTTGCTGCAGGCAACCATTAAAGGAAAACTCAACCACTACCTATACAAAGGCATGGTCTGGCATTAAAATCCTTACAACATTTATTGAAATTTTGAATTTCAAAATTGAGATGGTTGTGCCTCTTCCTTTCTCCTTTAAATGCATGTTGGATGTGATGGATGGTTGGCACGCTGCTGACATGGAGCGATGCTCCTACATCATACTCCTCAGTTGGAAAAATCATGATCTCTTGATCATGAGCTCCTCTTCTCCAGTGTTAAAATCCACCTGGATCCCAAACTTTCCCTTGGAGCCGTCCATCTGCTCCTTTGCTTCGTTGTTGCTGTTGTTGCTGCTTCTTCCCTACTGCTCTTGCAAGATTCCTTCTTCTCAGCTTTGCTTTGCTGACTACTTCTTTTGCTAACCTCAACATCAACCTCCTAATCTTCTCAATCACCTCATCTAGCTGCTCCAATGGCTGGCTCTGTGTATGCAGTCTTCTCTGCTGCACTTCTGTCTCCTCAATGGGAAGATCTTCTCGATCTCCCCTACTATATTTATATATATTTGTGGCACTAAGTGTCCACTCTGATGTAGACTCCATCTCTGCAGTCTCCTCACTAAACTACTACTCAACTTCTTCCTATGGCAGTTCTGCTGCTACCATTTCTCCTGGTGGAATACTTCCAACTTCTTCCAGCTTCTCCCTAGGCTGGTATGCTCCACTACCTTCTTCCAACTTAGCCTGTTGGATGTGAAAATTTTTCACCATCACCCTTCTCTCTAGGGCTTCCAATTCTTCACACAGACCAGCAAAGTCTATGCTATCCACTTCCTCTTCTATTGCAGACTCCAGTGCTGCAGTCATTTCTATTTCAGCTTCCTGGCTGAAAATTTTGAGCAACTCGACTGAATGCTCTTCTTCTTCTCCTTGGGAAAACATCATTATCTTCTCCACTTCTTCCTCTTCTTTGATAGTCTTTGTTGGCTGTCCTCCTTCTGTTGTTGCATCTGCAACACATGCTCTTGCCTCAATTGGGCTATCTGGTAGGAATACCTGAATTCCCCCAATCATCAGAATGCTCTTCTGATCCTCCTTCTGGATGGTGCAATTTTTTAACTTGTCATCATCTTCATTCACATAGTCTACAAAACCACATGAATCTTCACCTATCAACACTCCTTGCTGACATGAACTCTTAATAGAGTCCATGAGACTCTCAGACAGTGTCATGTCCTTTCCCCTGCCCACCTGGCAATTTGGGAATTTTTTGCTGCCCACCTGGCAATCTATGAGACCAACTGGTCCCATCTTATTGCCCACCTGGAAATCTGAAATTTAAACATTGCTCCCTTGGCAGTACATGAGACCTTCCACTGATCTCTTTCCATTTCCCACTTGGCAACTTGAAAGTCCACTTTTTCCCACCTGGCAGTTTATGAGATCCTCTGCTAATCTCATACCATTTCCCACCTGGCAATATGAATTTTCGTTGCTGTCCTCTTGACAGTCTATGAGATCCTCCAGTGATCTCATTCCATTTCCCACCTTGCAATTCGAAATTTCATCCCTTCCCTCCTCGCAGTTTATGAGATCTGAAACTGATCCGTCTTCCTCATCACTAAGGGTTCCTCCAACTTCTGGCTCACATATGCGAAACAACTCTGTTTCATTGATTTTTTCAGCATACCTCAGCCACTTCTTAAACTCTTGATGTTGTTTCCTGGCCAACAACTTTTGAACATGCCATTTGGCTTTCTTGTTCACAGGCCATTCGTACCTCTAGTGTACTTTTGCCTCCTATAGCATCTTCAATGTTAGCTATTCCATTCTCTCCCTTATCTCAGCGAGTTCTTTGTCAATATCTTCTTTACTCATCTATTGGTGGTCTCTTCTTCCACCATGCTCACGTCATTCAGTAACCATTTCCATCTTTCACCTGCCCTCCTAGCAAGTGTATGGATCAACCTACGTCTGAGAGCATCTCCATGTCCTCCTACAACTCACCTGGCTATCTTTCATTTGTTTCACACCTTGCAACAATCAGCACAGAGATTTAACACCCTCCTTCTTTCACTTGCTATATACAGATGAATCTCTGCTTCTGATTCCACTCGATGTTACCATAATTTCTCCCACCATCTCTCCTTTGTCTGTGAACAAAGTAATGGTCTCCTCTTTCTGTTTTGTTTGAAATCTACAGACAAAAATATGCTCTGATACCACTTGATGGTATCAGACTGTATCCCTTCACAGTCCTCCTCTTGTCTATGATATGCAAACAAAAAATCTGTTGGCTCTGATACCACTTGATGGTGTGTATCAGAGTATTTTCTTTATCTACTATGCCTCCCTCTGCCTGTAGTCTACAGACAGAAAGTAGCTCTAATACCACTTGATGCGTATCAGGCCACTCCTTTTCCTCTAGCTCCCTCTGCCTGAAATATACAGGCTCTGATACCACTTAATGTAGACCTTCTACCTTAGTAGGGAACTGCAACCTCCCGGTCTCTGGATCGGTCTTCTTCTGAGCCAAAATGGCTCTTCGAGCTCCTGCTGGAACCCTTTGAATGAATCCATAGGTCCTTTATGGAAACCCCCCTATGCAACTTAACACGAGGCGCGAGCCTTACATCTCCATGCGACCACAACCTGGCCTTAGTGCAAGTGCCTTTCGCAAGTCGTGAGTTCATGAGTCAAAGACCCTCCAATCCTCTTTCTCCAAACGTCGATACCCGAGATGTGATACGGGTATGGCTCCTCCTTGTTAGCGCCTTCCACATATAACCACTGGCTAGGGATAAGTGCTAGCACTACTCACAACTCGAGACTTCGCGAGTTGGAGTGTTGAACCCTCATGCTCCTCCTTTGAAAAATCCCAAAGCACGATAAGTCAGCAATGGGTTGACCCCTTCCAAGGTGACATGTATATGCCACCTGTCACCTACTTCCAACTTTTCTTTGCGCTCTATGTTTGAGCCACCTGTCAACCACGCGGTCCCCACCTAAAGGATGTGCCACATGTTCACACGAGCTCTTGGCACTCGACACTTCACGAATTTAGTGATCAAGGTGCAACTCCTTCACCCTCCGAAACCCCGATACAAGATGTAGTGAGGCACCAAATCTCAGGGCTCTCCTTCCTCCTCGATCGACGGTTTAGGTCAAATCTTGATTTCGCGATTCGGGGATTTACAGCACAATGAACTTGGCCTCCCATCTCATGATACCTGAATTCGTGAAATGGACCGACAGTCCAGATCTATCTAAGATCGATGGTCAATCCTACAATCCTCTCGATTTCACGAGTTCTCCATAGAGAATTCTGACCGTCCGTTATACTCTTATGTGTGGCTTCCCAAGGATTAAACCTCGTGCTAGTATCCTTGATCCAGTGGCTCTCAGGCCACTGCATTCTAGTTCCGATAGTTAGCGCGATTTTGCGATCTCGACGATTGCAAGTATGGGGTGCAGCCTCCTCTGCTCCTCCAACTTCCGATTCCTAAATGTGTGGATATTCAAGGGCTTAAAGCCCGTGTGCCTTCGCCTAATCCAACGGTTGTCGGGTATTGGCGCTAGATCTGACGGTTCATATCTGACCTCCTTGCGTGTTCTCCTCCTGCTGCCTGGATGTAGATTCAACGGTCTGGATCTTTCTTCCTAGTGCTGATCCAATGAAAGTTGTGCTCTTCCTCCTGAGCTTTCTTGGCTTTCTGACTTAGAAGATTTTCTAGGTCTCGAAGGTCTCGACCTTTGACTCTTCCTCTTGTGAGCCTGGTTCCTTTGGGTCTCATCTAGGTTATAAAAATGTTGTCCCTTCTGAGCTTTGTCCTCTCAGAGATTTACTCCTATGCACACTTTGCGTTTAAGGATCTTGAATAACTCAGATTAGAGAAGTTTTCTTTAAAATAAAACTCCTTATGCCCACCTGGCGTTCTCTTGCTCAATGCACACCTTGCAGATCCTATAGAGTATTCAACAACCCTGTGAGTGTCTTCTCTTCGACACTTCTCTTTTCTCAAAACTCGAAATAGACTTTCCTACTACACTCTATGCACTTTCTTGATGCCCTCTTGGCATAACTCTACAGAACCTTCAGTAGTTCTGTCTTCCATGAACTCGAGACATAGTTCCTTACTATGCACTCCTTGCACCTCTGTTGATGAAGGTTCAATGCTATCCCTCTCAAGATTTCCTGAGGTCGTCTCACCTTTGTCAACGCACACCTTGGGGACTATGTGCACTCCTTGCACTCGGAAACTCCAAGACGAGAAGAAATTAAAACTTATGAAATACTTCACCAGTTATTCATTCAAAACACGAAATGCATAGAAACATGCAAACACATACACACAATTCATGGCAGGAAAAATTGCTCTTCTATTAATTCAAAAATGCATGTACAAGGTGTTTACAAAGGCTGGACTATAACAAGTCTTATCTCTCTCTTGAGACCTCTCTGCTCTGGTCTCTCCTCCTATCTCCCTCTCCTTCTCTATCCTATCATTCTCTCTAATTACAAAGAGGGCTCTCTCGAGCTTATCCTCAACCTCACTGTCTCTAAGCTATCCCATCACAGAGTGGCTCCTATGGCTACATTACATAAATGGATGCCCAGTCCTGACTACATCCTGGGCTTGCTGCAGGAAACCATTAAAGGAAAACTCAACCACTACCTATACAAAGGCGTGGTCTGGCATTAAAATCCTTACAACATTTATTGAAATTTTGAATTTCAAAATTGAGAGGGTTGCGCCTCTTCCTTTCTCCATTAAATGTGTGTTGGATGTGCTGGATGGATGGCACGCTGCTGACATGGAGCGATGCTCCTACATCATACTCCTCAGTTGGAAAAATCATGATCTCTTGATCATGAGCTCCTCTTCTCTAGTGTTGAAATCCACCTGGATCCCAAACTTTCCCTTGGAGCCATCCATCTGCTCCTTTGCTTCGTTGTTACTGTTGTTGCTGCTTCTTCCCTACTGCTCTTGCAAGATTCCTTTTTCTCAGCTTTTATTTGCTGACTACTTCTTGTGATAACCTCAACATCAACCTCCTAATCTCCTCAATCACCTCATCCAGCTGCTCCAATGGCTGGCTCTTTGTATGCAGTCTTCTCTGCTACACTTCTGTCTCCTCAATGGGAAGATCTTCTCGATCTCCCCTACTATATTTATATCTCTTTGTGGCACTGAGTGTCCACTCTGATGTAGACTCCAGCTCTACAGTCTCCTCACTAAACTACTACTCAACTTCTTCCTATGGCAGTTCTGCTACTTCCATTTCTCCTGCTGGAATACTTCCAACTTCTTCCAGCTTCTCCCCAGGCTCGTATGCTCCACTACCTTCTTCCAACTTAACCTATTGGATGTGAAAATTTTTCACCATCACCCTTCTCTCTAGGGCTTCCAATTCTTCACACAGACCAGCAAAGTCTATGCTATCCACTTCCTCTTCTGTTGCAGACTCCAGTGCTGCAGTCATTTCTATTTCAGCTTCCTGGCTGAAAATTTTGAGCAACTCGACTGAATGCTCTTCTTCTTCTCCTTGGGAAAACATCATTGTCTTCTCCACTTCTTCCTCTTATTTGATAGTCTTTGTTGGCTGTCCTCCTTCTTTTGTTGCATCTGCAACACATGCTCTTGCCTCAATTGGGCTATCTGGTAGGAATACCTGAATTCCCCCAATCATCAGAATGCTCTTCTGATCCTCCTTCTGGATGGTGCAATTTTTTAACTTGTCATCATCTTCATTCACATAGTCTACAAAACCACATGACTCTTCACCTATCAGCACTCCTTGCTGACATGAACTCTTAATAGAGTCTGTGAGACTCTCAGACAGTCTCATCTCCTTTCCCCTGCCCACCTGGCAATTTGGGAATTTTCTGCTGCCCACCTGGCAATCTATGAGACCAATTGGTCCCATCTCATTGCCCACCTAGAAATATGAAATTTAAACATTTCTCCCTTGGCAGTACATGAGACCTTCCACTGATCTCTTTCCATTTCCCACCTGGCAACTTGAAAGTCCACTTTTTCCCACCTGGCAGTTTATGAGATCCTTTGCTAATCTCATACCATTTCCCACCTGGCAATATGAATTTTCGTTGATGTCCTCTTGACAGTCTATGAGATCCTCCAGTGATCTCATTCCATTTCCCACCTTGCAATTTGAAAGTTCATCCCTTCCCTCCTGGCAGTTTATGAGATCTGAAACTGATCCCTCTTCCTCATCATTGAGGGTTCCTCCAACTTGTGGCTCACATATGTGAAACAACTCTGTTTCATTGATTTTTTCAGCATACCTCAGCCACTTCTTAAACTCTTGATGTTGTTTCCTGGCCAACAACTTTTGAACAGGCCATTTGGCTTTCTTGTTCACAGGCCATTCGTACCTCCAGTGTACTTTTGCCTCTTGTAGCATCTTCAATGTCAGCTATTCCATTCTCGCCCTTATCTCAGCGAGTTCTTTGTCAATATCTTCCTTACTCATCTGTTGGTGGTCTCTTCTTCCACCATGCTCACGGCCTTCAGTAACCATTTCCATCTTTCACCTGCCCTCCTAGCAAGCGTATGGATTACTCTACGTCTGAGAGCATCTCCATGTCCTCCTATAAATCGCCTGGCTATCTGTCATTTGTTTCACACCTTGCAACAATCACCATAGAGCTTTAACACCCTCCTTCTTTCACCTGCTATATACAGATGAATCTCTGCTTATGATTCCACTCGATGTTACCATAATTTCTCCCACCATCTCTCCTTTGTCTGTGAACAAAGTAATGGTCTCCTCTTTCTGTTTTGTTTGAAATCTACAGACAAAAATATGCTCTGATACCACTTGATGGTATTAGACTATATCCCTTCACAGTCCTCCTCTTGTCTGTGATATGCAAACAAAAAATCTGTTGGCTCTGATACCACTTGATGGTGTGTATCAGAGTATTTTCTTTATCTACTATGCCTCCCTCTGCCTGCAGTCTACAGACAGAAAGTAGATCTAATACCACTTGATGTGTATCAGGCCACTCCTTTTCCTCTAGCTCCCTCTGCCTGAAATATACAGGCTCTGATACCACTTGATGTAGACCTTCTACCTCAGCAGGGAACTGCAACCTCCCGGTCTCTGGATCGGTCTTCTTCTGAGCCAAAATGGCTCTTCAAGCTCCTGCTGGAACCCTTTGAACGAATCCATGGGTCCTTTATGAAAACCCACCCTATGCAACTTAACACCAATCATGAGCCTTACATCTCCATGCGACCACAACCTGGCCTTAGCGCAATCACCTTTCGCAACTCGCGAGTTTGTGAGTCGAAGACCCTCGACTCCTCTTTCTCCAAATGCTGATACCTAAGATGTGATATGGGTATGGATCCTCCTTGTTATCACCTTCCACACATAACCACTGGCTAGGGCTAAGTGATAGCACTACTCACAACTCGCAACTTCGCAAGTTGGAGTGTTGAACCCTCGTGCTCCTCCTTTGTGAAATCCTGAAGCACGATAAGTCAGTAATGGGTTGACCCCTTCCAAGGTAACGTGTATACGCCACCTATTGCCTACTTCCGCCTTTTCTGTTCACTCTATGTTTGCGCCAGCTGTCAACCACGCGGTGGCCACCTAATGGATGTGCCACGTGTTTGTACGATCCCTTGACGCTCGACACTTCATGACTTTAGCGATCAAGGTGCAACTCCTTCACCCTCTGAAAACTTGATACATGATGTAGCAAGGCACCAAATCTCACGACTCTCCTTCCTCCTCGATCGACGGTTCAGGTCGAATTGTGATTTCGTGATTCAGGGCTTTGTAGAAAAAATAACTCTGCCTCCTAGCTCGCGATACCCGAATTTGTGAAATGGATCGACAGTCCAGAACTATCTGAGATCAATTGTCAATCCTACGGTCCTCGTGATTTCACGAGTTCTCCACAAAGAATTTTGACCGTTCGTTCTACTCTTATGTGTGGCTTCCCAGGGATTAAACCCCATGCTCGTATCCTTGATCCAGCGGCTCTTAGGCCACTACGCTGCAGATCCAACAGCTGGAGTGATTTCGTGATCTCAGCGATTGCAAGTATGGGGTGTAGCCTCCTCTGCTCCTCCAACTTTCGATTCTTGAATGTGTGGATATCCAAGGGTTTAAACCTCGTGTGCCTTTGCCTGATCCAACGGTTGTCAAGTATTGGCACTAGATCTGACGGTTCAGATTTGACCTCCTTGTGCACTCTCCTCCTGCTGCCTGGATGTAGATTCAATGGTCTGAATCTTTCTTCCCAGTGTTGATCCAATGATAGTTGTGTTCTTCCTCCTGAGCTTTCTTGGCTTTTTGACTTAGAAGATTTTCTAAGTCTCGAAGGTCTCGACCTTCGACTCTTCCTCTTGTGAGCCTGGTTCCTTTGGGTCTCATCTACGTTATAGAAACATTGTCCCTTCTGAGCTTCATCCTCTCAGAGATTTACTCCTGCACACACTTTGCATTCAAGGATCTCGAATAACTCAGATTCGAGAAGTTTTCTTGAAAATAAAACTCCTTACGCCCACCTGGAATTCTCCTGCTCGATGCACACCTTGCAGAGCCTACAGAGTATTCAACAACCTTGTGAGTGTCTTCTCTTCAACACTTCTCTTTTCTCAAAACTCGAAATAGAGTTTCCTAGTGCACTCTATGCACTCGCTCGATGCCCTCTTGGCAGAGCTCTACAGAACCTTCAGTAGTTCTATCTTCCCTGAACTCGAGATAGAGTTCCTTCCTGTGCACTCCTTGCACCTCTGCTGATGAAGGTGCAACGCTATCCCTCTTGAGCTTTCCTGAGGTCATCTCACCTCCGTCAACGCACACCTTGCGGACTATGTGCACTCCTTGCACTCGGAAACTCCAAGACGGGAATAAATTGAAACTTATGAAATACTTCACCAGTTATGCATTCAAAAAAGGAAATGAATAAACCCATGCAAACACATACAGACAATTCATGGCAGGAAAAACTGCTCTTCTATTAATTCAAAAATGCCTATACAAGGTGTTTACAAAGGCTGTACTGTAACAAGTCTCATCTCTCTCTCAAGAACTCTCTTCTCTGGTCTCTCCTCCTATATCCCTCTCCTTCTCTATCCTATCATTCTCTCTAATTACAAAGAGGGCTCTCTCGAGCTTATCCTCAACCTCACCGTCTCTGAGCTATCCCATCACAGAGTGGCTCCTACGGATACATTACATAAATGGATGCCCAATCCAGACTACATCCTAGGCTTGTTGCAGGCAACCATTAAAGGAAACCTCAATCACTACCTATACAAAGGCATGGTCTGGCATTAAAAGCCTTACAACATTTATTGAAATTTTGAATTTCAAAATTGAGAGGGTTGCGCCTCTCCCTTTCTCAATTTAATGTGTGCTGGATGTGCTGGCTGGCTGGCATGCTGTTGACATCAAGCGATGCTCTTGCATCAATATGCCCCCCTTAGGGTCATATCATAGTGCACTTCTTCAAAAAGCCCTGTTCTCAAAGATTTGCAATTGAAGACTTTATATTTCATGAAACTAAATAATATGATTTCCTTATGCTCCTTCTTTCTTCTTTCAATTGATGATGAGCCCTCCATACAAGCTCAAATATTTTTGGTCTTAATACTTGATGGTCAGTTGTTGCATAATTTTATTTCTTTTGATTCCATGTATTGTTGTTATAAATTCTCCAATTTGTAGTAATTTTTGTTGTATAACAATATCTTGTTGAATACACATTTTGTAACACCTTCTTCCATGAATTTTGATGAAAATTTTGTCTTCATCTTTGATAATGTTGATATCGATCTCCTTTTCTTCCTTGAAATATTTCCTAGTAATGAGGATGTCGATATGGTTTTACATTTTATGGTTTTCCTTCACTCTACATATCCATTCCATATGTCTTATTTTCATATACAATGGTCTAGAGAAATAAAACTCACACTAAATGAACTAGGAAAGAGAAGACATAATTAAATAGAAAATAAATCATGACAAACACACATAGTACATGGATATTTTACCTTGTTAACCCTTAACCGAGAAACCTACCATTCCTTAAGTCTCTCATTCTCTCTTGTTGTCTTATTCATTCATTGAATAACGAGTTACATGACTAACCTTGGTATACACCTAAGACATAATTGTCATCCTACTCTCTTTTTATACACAAGGATAACCATATAACCAATTCAACTTACATCTACATGACCATTACATACCTCTCAACTCATAGTTTCAATGACTAAGAGTTATAAGAATTAACCTTTTAAAATAGTACATGATTCCATTTTATAGGATTTACTGTATGCAAAACCCTAATTCATGGCACCCAAAAAAATTTATAGATCCATGAATATAATTGGATGCAATCTCATGAATATTGGGTTTTGTTATATTCAACTACTTAGTCAACCATTGGTCGGATATGAACTAGTCGACCTCCAGTCGAATTCCATTCAATTGCTTACCAGCTAGCCATGTAGCCAATCTCTAGTCACTTGACTTTCAAATACCTATCGATTCCAAATACGTTTGCATTGACATGCCTATTGACCATCTGACTATCGGCTTGACTTAACCATCACTCAATATTTACTCCACTCTATCCACCTTGTGTAGAGAACCAATTAGACTATTTTCCACTACAAAGAATATAACAACCCAACATTTTACTAATTCTTTTCTTCTTTGTTGATAGAGGAGAATCTTGAAATTTTTTTCACTAACCTAGGGAAGCAATTCCCATTACCTCTCTACACCAATGAAACTTCACAACACTCACATAATTGGTCAAAGAGTTTACTATGATTTCCAAAGTGTCTACTTTCTACAGTTTCACCTTCGTACTATCCACCATGTGTCTCATGAAATAGTATTTCACATCAATATTCTTTGTCCTCGAATGATAAGATGGATTATTTTCCACAAAAACTACACTCTAGATATAACAATTTATCTTCATATATTTCTACTCAAACTCAATCCTTGAGTACAATCTATGCAACCATACAATTTATTTGCTTGCATAAATGGATCCCATGTATTCAACTTATATTGTTGACAAGGATACTACTACTTATCTCTTACTCATCTAGTTGATTACTCCACCGAACATCTTGAACACATAGCCACTAGTTCACATTCATCGATATAGATCTCCATCCCAGTCGAAATTCACAAACCCCTGTACATTTACTTCCATGTCAGTTTTAACTTTCCCTTAGTAGAAGATATCATATTACATTGTGCCATGCAAGTACCTAAGCACTCTCTTAATAGAAATACATTGCTCTTTTTTAGGTGTCAACATGTATATGCTCAATACTCCCATTGCATGAGAAATATCTTGTCGAGTGAAAAACATCACATACATTGTACTACCAACAAAAATAGTATAGGGGACATGTGCAGTGTCCTTTATTTCTTCCCATGTCTTTGGAAATTGTTCAATAGTTAGTTTTTCTCCCATAGGAATTGGTACCTTGATTGGTTTCCAATCATGCATGTTGAAATGCTTCAAGATTGTTTCAATGTACTTTCTTTGAATTAACCAAAGTTTTCTAACTACCCGATCTCTCTTAATCTCCATTCCCATAATGAATTAAGTGGCACCGAGATCCTTCATCTTGAACTTGGAGGATATATGCATCTTCACCTCCCTTATAACATTTGTGTTGTTTCCAACCAACAACATGTCATTGACATACAAAGCTAGATATATGAAATGATTTCCTTGTTCCTTGGAATACACATAATGATCAACCTTGCTTCTCCCAAATCCCAAACTAAGGATGTAGAATTCAAACTTTTGGTACCAATCCTTGTTGATCTCTTTAGACGATAAAGGGATATTTTCAATTTCCACACCAGATATTTCTTGCCTTTTACTACAAATACTTCAGGGTGTTTCATGTATATTTCTTCTTTCAGGTCCCAATGTAGGAACATTGTCTTCACATCCATATGCTCTATATAAATATCAAATGTTGTATCCAGAGACATCAGTACACTACTAAAAGTTAATTTTTTAATAGGAGATTAAATTTCCTTGAAGTTGACTGCCTTGACTTAGGAATATCCTTTTTCTACTAATTGACCTTTAAAATTCGTGACTTGACCTACTGCATTCATACTTTTCTTGAATGCCCAATTGCTACCAACGAGTTTCCTTCCATTATCTAGTTCAACCAAATCCCATATCTCAATCTTTTGCAACGATTCCATTTCTTCAACCATGGCTTCCTTCCAAAGTTTACCGTTTGTCGATTTGACTACCTCCCTAACTAACTTTGGATCATCGTTAGTGTCAAATAATACAAATGAAAAGTGTAAATCAAGTTTATTTTACCTATCAATTGGTTTCCTTACTCATTCAAACCTCCTTATACTCAAAGTCATTTGTTCCACCTCTTGATCCAATTCGGTCGAGTCATGTTAATCATGTTCTTCGTTCCTCAACTCAAACACCAGATTCTATTTTTCTTTATCCATTTGATCCTCTTAAGTCCTGGAAGTTCCTCTGACTTCCCTAAAGATTAGATATTTACTATACACTATTTTCCTTAACATATAATCACATAACTTATATCCTTTCATTCCATCCTTATATTTGATGAAAATACACTTGACTACCTTATTTTCCAACTTGTTCCACTTTTCCTTAGGAACGTGCACACATGCATCATAAAAACGACTACGAGATGTGAAAGAAAAGGATTCTTTCCAAATAATACCTCAAGTAGAATCGAGTTGATTGGCATTTATGAACGAGACCTATTTACCAAATATTTTTCAATGTTGACTGCCTTTTACCATAATTCTTATGCTATCTTGGCACCACTGATCATGTTAGTTTCCTTTTCCATCAATGTCCTATTCATTGTTTTAGAAAATCCATTTTGTTGTGGGGTACATGGTGTGGTATTTATTTTTCTATGCTACATTTCTTTCAGAAATGATCAAAATCATTTTCATATAACTCACCTCCATTTCCATTTCTCAACACCTTGATCTTCTTATCTGTCTAGTTTTTCACAAGAGACTTACACTCTTTGAACTTCTCTAAAACCTATGATTTATTCCTCAGGAAATAGAACAATGTATTCCTAGAGAAATCATATATGAAGGAGACATAATATATATATCCACCAATTTAAGGGACTGGTACAAAACCAAACACTTCAATATGTATCAATTCCA
>JASDQU010689788.1:15645-38431 GCA_032191745.1 Picea mariana
CTCAAAGTACTTTGTCACAAATATTTCCCATCCTCTAGTGCCATAGCATGGTTAGGTCGACTTGAAGAATAATAGTTGAGTCGACCCAATTCGATTTGAGTCATGTTGTATTCAATTTGACTTCAGAAACAACAATGTTATTTCATCTAATCAAGTCAAAATTCCCTAACAATTTGTATAGGTTTCCAATTCAAAATCCTCTCATTAATACCATCACTCCCTCAACCATTTTGCATGTATCCTTCCAAAATAAAGTGTGCACACCTAAATCACTCATTTTTATGACATATATCATATTTCTTTCCAAAACTAGAATATGTAGCACACTTGGAAGGGTTCTACTCTTCCCATCCTGTAGCATTAGTCAGAATCTTCCTCATCCAACAATTTTGGTTTTTGAGTCATCGTCCAAGAGTACATCAACTCCTTCATATATATCATATTCAAAGAACCATCCCCTTTCAGGCGTCATATGAAAATATTCACCTCATCCAATCAACAAAATGTCATGATCTGATTGTCTACATGTCAATGCTAGATACACATATCCTCCTTTGTTTGGAGTAGTCTTTTCCTTAGTCAAATACTTCTTATAGGATCATGGAGTGATATTAGTCACCTTTTACTTGTAGTCTCTCTTGTAATTCCCAAATTTATTGCATTTCCATCATATTATTATGACTGAACTCAACATTTATATATACCATTTAACTTTGAATTTTTACTGAAGAATTTTCCTTTATCTGTTTCGATCAATTTAAATATAACCATCAAGGAATCCTTGTTCGATCCTTCCATTTTACTATTCCTCATTTCATATGATCATAGATATGAAACCACATCATCAAGAATTAATGTGGTTGACTTACTCTCGATAGCCATGACTAGGTTATCACATGAATATAACAAAAATTACAATAGACTGATACATTTATCATGCTCAATGATTTTAATGTCCATAGACAATAACTGACTTATTACATATTGAATGCATTCAGGTGCTCCATTAATGATCTCCCATCACTAATCCTTAGAAGATATAATTTATAGAAGCTTCCCAACTTGTCCCATAGTTTCTTTGTGTAGTTTTCACCTTAGACATTCAACTATACTGAATCTGCAAGATAGTCGAATCATACTTTGTTCCCTTATTTTTTTTTCTCCCATTCTTCCTTTGACATACCCATTGGAACTGTTCTAGGACTCAAAGCTACCCATTTTTCTCTATCTACAAGGATATCTTCCATTTTAAGTTTCCATGGCTCAAAATTCTGGCCATTAAATTTTTTGATCTCTATCCTCAAACTTTTTGCAATTTATTTTATGAAAAAATTAAATATCACTATCTTACAACTCCCATTAGACATAGGTTTAGATCACATCCAATATATGGTTAACCTTGCTTTGATAAGAATTATATAGAGAAAAAAATGATATTTTATACCACTTGTATCATAGATGCTCTAATACACTTTGATACCACTTTTAGATAAATAACGCTAACACTAAACCAACCAGTAAAGAGAAGAAAAAATTAAAGGAAAATCAGTAATGAAAAACACACACAGTACACACAAATTTTACAATAAAACCCTTAACTACGAAAAATGACATTCCTTAAGAATCTCCTTCTCTCTTGTTGTATTATTTATTCATAGAATAACGAGTTACATGACTAACCTTGGTCTACACATAAGACACAATCATCATCCTACTCTCTTTCTCTATGAAATGGAAAACCTACATCAAATTCGACTTACATCTACATGACCATTACATACCTCTCAACTAAGAGTTTCAATTACTAAAATTTTTAATTGTTAACCTTTTACATTATTACATGATGCCATATATAGGATTTACTGTATCAAAAAACCTAATTTATAGCACACAAAAATGGTTACATATCCATGAATATAATTGGATGCAATCCTGTGAATCTCAATATTCTATTATAGTTGACCACTACTTGGATACAAACCAATAGACCTCTAGTTGGTTGACCTTTAAACTTCTTGTCAATTATGAGTCATTTTAATTTGACTTTCTTTTCCACCATTTGACCATCGACTCGACTTAACCATCAATCCATATTTACTCTAGTAGATCCACCTCAACTAGCTAGTTAGTTAGACTATTTTCCACTGGAAATAATATAATATCCCAACAAATGGAATCTTCTATCCTCTTTTCTTGGTCTTTGATTACTTTATCCTTGGAGATAATACCATCATATTTGACATGTACATATTCTAGATGGAGTTCAAATTATTCAAGTATCTTATGGTGACCTTCTTAAATTGTGTGTTCCTTCTCCTTTTGAAACCATAATGTGACCCCATGTATCAAATTCTTACATCCTTCTTCAATTTTATATTTAATTTTTAACTTTACCTCATTAGTATCTAGATATTAGTCAACCTTCCTACACATTTTCTCTTCAACTTTTTTGATAGTGTCCACTTCAATTTTTGTGGTAACATTTTCATCGTTGTTATTTGATTCTAAATCTTGTAAATTCCTTTTCACCTTCGTAACATCATTGATACTTTCTTGATTATTATTACGTAACATTTTGATTTCTTCATATTGTTTTACAATTCTTCACATAACTCATCATTTTCCAACTTTCCTTTGCTATTTTTTTTATTTCTTTAGGTTACTAGCCTCCTTAATGAGTGATTCATCAAGGGACTTCATCTTACATAATTGAACACCCTTATTTCTAAGTTTTTATTTTAATTCCTTATTATCATGTTGGTTGTAGAGCTTGATTATCTTCATGGTTCATAGATATTGTTTCAACCACATTTGGATCCTAGTCCTTAGAGTGGTTTTATGTGTTATATTATTTTCACAACTATCCCCGCACGATGTCACGTTGCACTAGGCATAATAGGGAAGTCACAAGGGATGTGACAACCCCTGAGAAAAAACTTTTGGGCCGTTTTTGTGTTTGTTTTGGGTGGTTTTGGTACATGGCATTTTGTCCCATGGTTTTTTAATTCCATTTAATGAATTAAGGTTGTAATCTAATCTATGTCAATGGATTATGTATTTTGTACATTGCATGATCCTATATATCCTATTGTAATGGTATGGGAGAGAGTATTGTGGCTAGGAGAGGAGATTGTGAGAGAGTGAAGAGGAGGCTGTAACAGATGTGTTGTAGGTGTTATCCCTTCATTTTTTTGTATGGAATAAATAAAGAAATAGATATTTCTCCATGGATGTAGCCAATATTGGGTGAACCACATATGCAGGTATATCTCTTGTATTCTGTTTTTTGTGTTTTATTTCTGCATTCATTTTGATTTTTTTTTTATTATTCCTATGCGATCATATTCCTAACAACCAGTATCAGAGACATAGGTCTATTTGGATGATAAATGTGAAATAAAGGAAGGTTCCTGGATCGAGTGGGAGCAGTGGTGGAAGAAGACAATTTTGGGGTCAAGAAGTTTAATTGCCAAAACTACCAGCTGTGGAAGATGTAAATGGAAGTCTATATATATCAAAATATTATTTTCCTACCATTGCATGGAATAGAAAAAAATTATAAAGTCTATTAATGAAGAAGAATGGGAAATTCTTGGAAGAAAGGAACTAGGAACAATATGTATGTTCCTAGCAATGTCAGTGGATTTCAACACTTCAAATGAAAAGACAATGAAATATATAATGAAGAAATTGACTAAACTATATTAAAAAACCCCATCCTCCAATAAGCTATTTCTTATGAAACATTTGTTTAATATGAATATGTTAGAAGGTGGGTCTGTTCCTAACCATTTAAATGATATTAACACAATCACTAGTTAGATAAGTTCGGTAGGACTAAAATTTGATGATGAGGTAAGGCTCTTTCGATTTTGTGCTCCTTGCTAGAGAGATGGAATGGCTTGGTCATGGTTGTGAGTAATTTTGTCTCTTGTTCAAGCACTTTAATGTTTAATGATGTTGTTGGTTTTATCCTTAGTGAGAAAATGCGACAAAAAAACATAGGTGAGATGCAAGTAATTCTTTGAGTATGGAAAACAAGGGAAGCAAAAGGGAGAGAGGAAATATCCCAAGGAATCATTAGAACTCTAAGAAGGATAGATACATATCCAAAGGGAATCTAGAGCACTATCATTGTTGGAAGAAAGGGCACATGAAGAAAGAGTATTGGCCTTGAAAATGAAAACAAGGAGATGGACAAAGGAAGCAAATGTAGTAGGTGATGTGTTGCAAAATGATTAAATCCTTTCACTAGATAATATTGTTGATTATTGGGTGGTAGAATCATGGGATTCATTTCATTCCACACCCCATAGGAAATCTTTTCAAGAATATGTTCCAGGTGATTTTGGACAAATTTAAGATATAGATAAAATTATAGAATGGAAAATAATGGTTGTTGAATGAGGTCAAACACGTTCCCGATTTGAAAAAAAAATGATTTTAATAGGGTAGTTGGATAATGAGTGTTATACAGTTACATTTACAGACAATTTTTGGAATGTCACTAAAGGATCACTAATAATAGTAAAAGGACATGAGGTAGGTATGTTGTATTTATGTACTAGTAATACTGACTCTTATATTTCTTTAGTTTCTATAGGAGTGGATACAACATTATGGAATCATAGGATTGGGTAGATGAATGAGAAGGGGATGTAGATTCTCCACTCAAAAATATTGTCACCATATTTAAAGAAGGTTGATTTAGATTTTTGTGATTACCATGTTTATGGAAAATAGAATAAAGTCATATTTCTTAGAGTTAGGAAGAAAAAAAAGAGTGAAAAGTTAGATCTTATGCATATATATGTATAGGGACCAAATGAGGTATAATATCTTGGTGGATATTAATATTATGTTACTTTTATTGATGATTTGACTAGGAAAACTTGGGTTTATTGCATTTAAAATAACACAATGTCTTTGATACTTTTAAGAAATGGAAATCATTGGTTGAGAATGAGATTTGAATAGGTTTGGTTGAAACAAAATACAATGTCTTTGAAGAGTTTTGAATGGAAATACTTTTAAAAAATATGTTGAAGTCTCTTAGATTAGATAATGGAGGTGAATTCTAAAAAAAATATTTTGATAGTTATTGTTCATACCATGGGATTTGAAGAGAGAAAATGGTTATAGGAATTCCACGTGAAAATGGTGTGTGAGAAAGGATGAAAAAGAAAATTATTGAGCATACAAGGAGTTGCAGATTGCATGTAGGATTTCCCATATAGTTCAGGTTGAAGCAGTGGATATTGTTATTTACTTAATAAACAAAGTGCCTTCAAATTCTTTGGATGGTGGCATTACGGAGGAGGAATGGACAAGTAAAATGGTAAACTACTCATTTCTAAATACTTTGGACTATGAAACATTCGTCCAAATCGATAGAGAAAATGGAACAAATCTTGAGGCAAAATCTAAGAAGAGTACTTTTATTGGATATTGAGTCAATGATTTCGGTTAGAACTTATGGGATTATGAAAATCACAAAATAATTAGGAGTATAGATGTGGTATTCAATGAGAATGTCATGTACAAACATTAGTTGTAGGGAAATAAATAAGAAAAGGAAAACACAAAATACACAGTGCTTGATGAAATCATAGAAAATAAAATTCTAGAAGTTCTAGAACATCAAAATGTTAAACAAAAAAAAAACGACAATATTAGATACATCAAACTCCTACAAGTATTGTTAGAAGATCTACCAAGATAAGTGGACCACTTGAACGATACTCTGCTTCACTTTATTATTCATTGTTGATTTATTTAAGTGAACTAGAAATATATGAAGTAATGTAGGTAGAAACCAAAAAGAAGTGGGAGAAAGGAATGAAAGAGGAGACTTATAGCTTGGTACATATATAGACTTGGGACTTGGTTCTATTTCCTGGAAGTAAAATATCATTTTAAAATAAATGGGTATATAGGCTGGAGGAGAAATATGGAGGAAAAAATAAGTACAAGGTCATACTTGTTGTAAAGGGGTTTGCATTGATGAAATGTGTATATTTTGATGAAAAATTTACTCCTATTAAAATGACTTCAGTTGGAACTATTTTAAGTATAGTGGCATTAGAATATTTGCATCTTAAAAAATTAGATGTAAATAAAGCTTTTTCCATGGGGATTTTCAGGAAGAGATTTATACGCAACAACCACAAGGGTATGAGGTCAAACTGAATGATAAATTTGTATGCAGGCTGAAGAAGAGCTTGTATGGCCTAAAGAAAGCTTCAAGGTAGTGTTATTTGAAATTTGACTTGTTTATGAAAGAACAAGGTTATAGTAGATGTCATTCTTACCAATGTATTTATTTTAAGAGACCAGATAATGAAAAATGTATTATCTTGTTATTGTATGTAGATGACATGCTTGTTCCAAGGTCTAACATGCATCATATAAAAATGTTGTCAGAAGAAAATTAGCTAATTCACTTGTGATGAAATATTTGGCTGTTGAAAAGAAAATCATCGGTATGATATTAACAAGAGAAAGGAAAAATCACAAGTTAACATTGTACCAGGGTCAGTACATAGAGAAGGTGTTGGAAATATTTAAAACACCGGATCAAAAAATAGTTATTACACCTTTGGCTCACCATTTCAAACTAACTAAGGAGATATATCCTAGTACATGGGAGTAGATAGGCTACATGTCCAAAGTTCCATACTCATTGGCAGTTGGTAGCTTGATGTATGTGATGGTTTGTACAAGGTCAGATATTGCACATGTAGTGGGAGTTGTGAGTAGGTATATGAATAATCTATGTAAACAAAATTGGAAGGAAATAATGTGTATTATCAGGTATTTGAGAGGTAATACTACTTAGGAATTATTTTTTAGAAGTTCAAACATTCTTCTACAGGGATGTGTTGATTCACATATGGAAGGTGATATAGATAACAGGAGGAGCACCACAATGTATGTTTTTACTATAGTTGGAACAATAGTAAGTTGGATTTTGAAATTGAAAAGGTTGGTTCAATTTCAACAATGCAAGAAAATTATGTTGCTACTACAGAGGCTAGTAAAGAGATGATTTGGTTACAGGGATTTATGGGGGAATTAATAAATAAGTAGGAGAGTAGAAGGTTGTACAATGACAACATGATTGTCATTCATCTTGTAAATAACCCAACCTTACATTCTAAGAATAAAAATATACAGATCACGTACCATTTCATACAATTAGTTTTTGGAAGATGGGAAGTTGAATGTAGAAAATATGCACATGAGCCAAATTCCTATAGAGATGTTAAGGAAGACAAAAACCAATGGATAAATTTATTTCCCACTCAGTTTTAGTTGGCCTTTAAGCATGATGATGAAGATGAGAATCTTTTCAAGTCCAAATTTGGAGTATATTCCAGCAGGTTCATTATCAGTGGAGTTATTGTGATCAGTCTCCAAGTGGGAGATTATTGGTTGTGGAGCTTGATTATCTTATTGATTTAAAAGTCTTGTTTCATCCACATTTCAATACTAGTCACTAGTGGAGTTTTTTTTATTTTGTTATTTGAACGATTATCCCCATATGATATTAAGTTGAGTCGAGCATGGTGTAGGTTTCACAAGGGTTGTGGAGCCCTTGAGAAAAAAATATTTGGTGGTTTTTGCATCCATTTTGGGTGTATTTGAAACATGTATTTCCATCCAATGGTTTTCTATTTATGATGAATGAATTAATGTTGTAATATAATCTTGATCAATGGATGAGGGATTTTGGATTCTGTAGGATCCTGTATATTGTATTGTAATGGTGTGTGTGAGAGAGAGCATTGTGACTGAGAGAGGAGACTATGAGAGAGTGAAGAGGATGTTGCAGTGGATGTTTTTTAGGTGTTATCACTTCAATTTTTCTATTAGAATAAATAAATGATTGAGTATTTCTCCATGGACATAGCCCATGTTAGGTGAACCATGCATATCAATGTCTCTCTTGTATTGTATTCTTCTATGTTTTATTTCCACATTCATTTTGATTTTTTTTATTATTGTGTTAGGGACATAACCTCCCTAACCCCTCATGTAGGTAGAATAATATGTTTCTATGTAATAAAGGATGACATTTGTAAATAAGGACTGAGTAATGATGTGAACATGGATAATGTAAGAAGACTTAATAAAAGATTCCAAGGTTCCTCTTTTAGAAAGATATTCCTCTAGAGTGTTCACTAGAAGATAGAAATTGTATAAATAGGAGTTGAAAGCATGGACACATTTTTTCTTGAGAATTATTTGTAATTGTAGGTTTCCCCCTCCAAGATACAAGTGAACTTGTATTTCTATAAATAAAGATATGATTTATGGTGTTATTGTTCTCTATATTTCATTGTTTTTGTTGGAAATACATCATATTTATTTTTTTCTTCTTTACATAATATATCTGGTACCTTATAGTTGGTATCATAGAAATTTCCTCTACACAAATTTCAGTTCAATTTTTTTTTTTAGTAGAGACAAGTAGTGTTAGTTCATTTAAAGAAAAGATATCTATCATTCAATGGGTAAAATTATGGTTGGGGAGGATTACATGATGCAAATACAAACAATTTCACTGGTTACAGGAAATCATTGTTTCACCTAGTTGGAAACCTTTGTAACCCCTATTGGTACCCCTTCAAGTAGTACTGCATTAGACAACACCTATACACATACATCACTCCCCTGTACCTTCGAGTATATAGTGAGTCCCCTAGGTTTCCTAAAACTAGCTATAGATTAGTCTATCAATTGCCCGAATTATATAGTGGCACCGAGAATGACACTCAGGAATACTACTCTCTAGTACCTTGGTAATCAGATAAAAATAAAAGAACAAAAACAAAGGGGAAATTTTTCATCACAACCTTACCTCTTGCATCGAGGTTGTGAAATTCCTACACAATTTTTCGTATTCACATTTTGGGCATTCTATCAATGTATTATTATTTAGGTCAGAATATAACTTCACGAGAGTATTAAAAATAAAATAATAAAAAATGAGTAGTGGTCCCGTCAACAACCTTATTTTAGACATATCCCATTGGATTCCTCTCTTCACCCTGATCTAGTGGTACCTATCACTTATAATCCCTTTTTTTTTGGTCCCACCTAACTTTCATGGCATCCTTATTTGTGAACTATTATATTGGATTCCTCTCTTCACACTGATCATAGTGATAACCCTCACCCATAACCCTTTTCTATGGGGAACTAGCTACCTACTTCCATTATGGCCCTCACCTACAACCAAGAAATCATTTCCCTGCAAACCAAAACCAACCAAAACAAAAACAACATCTAACACCTAACTTTAGACATTATTTCCCTCAATTCCAAAGTTTAGAACCTCACTAGAACATTGGACTCCCTCAAATACACCCTAAAACAATGGATGAGCCAATCAAAGGACCATCCCTATACTGAAAAACCTTCACACCTTGAAGGAGAAGACTCCTCTAATACCATGTCCTTTTAGAACAACCTCCTTCACCATGACCTCCATCTTCCCAAATTTCATGTGAATAAATTTGATGGCTCAGAGACCACAACATAGGTTTCTCAATAGGAACATTATTTCTCCTTGCATGGAATTACTAATGATTTGGATAAAATTCGTATTAGTATCCCTTATTTTGGATCCTGCGCATTGGAAGTGGTGTAAAAATTCACATCGAGGGTATATTTCTCGGACCTTGGTTGTTGTGGAACTCTATGAATATTTTGACACTAACACCCATCATTTGGGCCATTTGACAAAGCTAAAATAGACTGGTATATTGGATTAATATATAGAATCTTTTGAGATCATGTCTTTTTGAATAGAGAACATTTCTGACAAATTCCTCCATGAATGCTTCATTAGTGGCCTTAAAGATGGCATTCACATCCATGTCCTAATGACTCTCCCTCGAACTTGTATTGAATACGCTCACCGAACCATGGAAGCACAATTGGTCGTTTCTTCCAAAAACCCAAAACCCTCCATTCTTCGTTGTAGTCGGCCAACTAATCATGCTCCTCCCTCATATCCTCTTAATGTATAGAAATTAACTAGATAAAATATGGTTGAATGTAAACTCAAGGGTCTTTGTTATAACTGTGATAACAAATGTTTTCCGAGGAAAAACTCAAAGGAAAAAAAAAATTAAGGCCATTTATAAGGACATTTCTAAAGAGGATATTTATTCTTTCCCTCCTGAAGATCTAATCCGAAAACATGATCATACCCAACCCTTTGATCTCCCAAAATATGAACCAATTATATCCTTGAATTCCCTTACTCATAACTATGCTCCTCAAAAACTTAAATTAATTGGATATATCAAGATTTGGAAAGTCATCATCCTCATCGATAGTGGAGACAGTCACAATTTTATTCATCACTGCATTTCCCAAGAGACAATGTGCTACATTCGGGAAATCAACCATTTTCAAATCATGATTTTTAATGGTAGTTCCATGAAATGTGGAGGGTTCTTTAAAAATGTGTTCCTCCAAATTGGTCATTACCACCTAAAATATCATATGTTTTCTATTGAAATGGGTGGTTGTGAAATTGTCATTGGTGATAAATGGTTACATGCACTATGCCCCATCACCATGGATTTCAAGGATTTAACCATGATCTTCTATTAGGATGGAAAAAAATATAAGTTCCACAACATCACTACAATATCTCTTTAGATCATCAATTCCCACATAGTGGATAAAATCCTCCAAAAAGGTCACTCTGGCATTAGTGCATATCTCGATGCCATGCGTTGAGCAATTGAGACCCATTCCACTACTGTTCATATTGACATAAAGTCTCTTGTCTCCAATCACCAATCTATTTTTGAAAACCCCCAAGGACTTCCTCCTTCCCATGGAGCCCATGACTATTCCATCCCCCTTGTCCCTGACAATCTACCTCCCAATGTTCTCCCTTATCGTCACCCCTTCCCCAAAAGAATGAAATTGAGAAAATTGTTTAAGAATTGCTAGCGGCAGACATTATCTATCCTAGTATTATCCCTTATTGTTCCCATGTGGTGATGGTACTCAATAAAGAAGGAACATGTCACATGTGCCCTGATTTTATATCCCTCAATAAAATTACTATCAAAGATAAATTCCCCATTCCCATGATTGATGACATTTTGTATGAGTTAAGTGGTGCTAAGGTTTTTACCAAACTTCATCTTTGGTCTGGATAACACCAGATATGTATGAAAGAGGTCGATATTCCCAAAAGTTCCTTTTGAACTCATGAGCACCATTATGAGTTCTTGGTCATTCCCTTTGGCCTGTATAATGCACCCTCCACCTTTCAAAGTCTCATGAATCATGTATTTCACCCCTTCCTCCATCATTTTTTCCTATTTTACTTTGATAGTATCCTCAACTATAGAAAAATTTGGCAATCCCATATGGACCATGTGGATAAAGTCTTAAACTTACTCTCTCAACACAAATTCTTCCTCGAAAATCCAAATGTTATTTTGGAGCTCCTAAAGTCGAATACTTGAGACATATTGTTTGCAAGTATGATGTCCATGTGGATCATCAGAAAATAACAATTGTGAAGGATTGCCCCATCCTAAATCTCCTAAACATAGGTTTCCTAGGTATAATGGGTTATTATTGCAATTGTTTTCAAGATTATGGTAAAATTGTTGCTCCCCTCACTACTCTCCTTAAAAATAATGCTTTTAGTTGAAATCCAACAATAGATCAATCCTTCCAGTCCTTGAAAGAAGTTATTTTCACAAATCTGGGTCAGGAACTACCCGAATTCAATAAGACTTTTTTCCTGGAATGTGATGTTTGAGGGAAAGGAATTGTTGTAGTCATCATGCAATATAGAATACCTTCGACTTTCACTAGAAAACAATTATCAGAATGACAATTGGGAAAATCCACCCATGAAAAGGAAACGTTGTCTATTTATTGTGCATTGGATCTTGGTGTCTTATTTTTTGGGGCAACACGTCCAAATTAAAATGGATCATTTTAGCCTCAAGTATATTTTGGAATAAATAATTTCATCCACTAGAGAAACAAAAACATGTGACTAATATGTTTGGTTATAATTATGAAATCACTGGAAATAAGGGAAAATAAAAATAAGGTGGTTGATTATCTTTCAAAGAAATATGAAGAAGAAGAATCCTTCTTTTCCCTCTATTTCATTTTTACAGACTGGTTACAAATACTTCAACATGAATGGTTCCAAGATACAAAACTTTCTAAATTGATCCAAAAATTGCAACAACACCCTCAAGCCTCTCTGGGATACTCTTGGCATAATCAAGAGCTTCAGTATAAATGCCACATGTACTTAAGAAAATAGTCTCACCTTTATCTAGGAAAAAATCGGTGGCCACCTACCTGTTCCACTGACACAAAATAGGGGTTTCCACCTTTGCAGTTTTTCTATAGCTTTTTGGGTTCTAAACTTTCGGGGTCATTTTAAGGCCCTAAACAACGTTTTTTCAGCCTGCCAAGTCACATTGTAGGTTTTATCCAAAGTGGCATATAATTGTGTAGTCCTTGGATAGAACTTTCCAACAAGCTATTGTGCACCCCAAACAGAGATCGTATGCAAAATTTATTCCCTTGGGAAGTTGACGTACCAACTACCCCCATCAAGACCCACAAACCTTTTCGCGTTTCATCTTTTGGGGTTATGATTTTGGATTTTATTTATGTTAAAAAGGCCTCGAGAGCCTTATTATAAACATCATCATCTTATTGCAAATGAACATAGCCATCAAATCTCTTCTCAGTTATAAGATGCCACCATTCTAGCGAGTCATTCACTCTGTAATTTTACAGTTTCTGTACATTCTCTGATTAATAAAAATATTGTATTATTGTATCTCTATATATTTCATTGTTATATCTCCTCCTCCATTTCATTCTAAAAACAATATGGATCAGTGGTACTAGAATAGGCTACTCCTTTTCATTTCTTAGTGCATGTCCCCAATGAGGTCATGGTATAGAGAGTTGGGTCTCGAGCTAGTTTTGCTTGAGAATAACCACTCTCGAGAGCCTAGGAATCATTCCATGGAAAAAGAAATGAGAGAAGAAAGAGAAGAATATCCCATTAATATGTTTCTCATGTAATCCCTTATGCAATAGAGGAATGAGATGTTGGATAATTTTTCCTAAATCCTTCAAAGGTTTCTGACAATAACAAGAGTGTATTCATCAAGCAGTCTCTTTGGAGATGCTACCCCATTAAAAGTACAAGTTAATTTTAATATTCTTGTATTTGAAGGTCAGATAGGTGTGGATGCTTTGGAAAAATGGTTAAATATTCTATAATTTTATTTCTTTCTGCAAAATATTTTGGATAGATTAAAGATCATCTTTATGCTCCTTAAGGCTCTCCCTCATGTCAAATATTGGTGGGAAACTTACTGGGAGAAAAATTCCACAGAGCAGTCTGGAATATTTTTGGGTCAATCCCACTTGGGATTTTCTTATGGATGTGTTCAAGGAGAAATATTAACCTGTTGGAAACTATGATTACCAGTACATAATATGGACCATGTTGAATCAGGAGAGGGGCCAAACTGTTGGTTGTGGAGCCTGATTATCTTCTTGATTCAAAGGTGTTTGTTTTCAATCATTTTTATACCCAATGAAGATTGTACACCCTGGAATACTGTACACCCCTCCATGCAGAGGGGTTTCAGAGGAGGATTTCCCCCCTACGGGGTCCATGGGGCTCATCCCCTTGGATGGGGGGTATGGGGGCCAACAGGGGTTTTGGGGTGAATCCCTCGAAAAAAAAAATTCCTTGTAAATGTATATTGTAATTTCATAGTCAATATGGACCATTCATTATAAGGTAACATATCTGATGGTAGAAGTTATTTTAGGGTTTTTTTACCTAGAAGGAAACCCTCTTTTATGAGCGAATTGTATTGTGACTGTGTATGTGTGTGATTATTGTATTCTAAGAGAGGATACTATGAGAGAAAGAAGAGGAAGTTACAATGGGTGTGTTGTAGGTTCTATCCCTTCATTTTGCTGGATAATAAAAGGAAGGAACTGGGAATTTCTCTAGTGGGTGTATCCCACATTGGGTGAACCATGTATATATGTGTCTCTATTGTATTTTGTATCTTCAATGTTTTATTTTTTCATGTGTCTTATTTTATTGCTCCACAACCTATTTACATAACAATTGGCATTAGAGAGAAAGGTAACTCGCAGGAAAAGAGGGTGCCTGGTTCGAGTGGGAGTAATGGAAGAAAATAGAAAGTTTAGGGTCAAGAAATTTAATGGCCAAAACTACGAGTTATGGAAGTTGCAGATGGAACATTATTTATCTTAGAAGGATCTACTCCTACTATTTGGTGGAATATAAAAGAATTTGATAGCCATGAAGGATGAAGAATGGAAGGTTCTTGACAGAAAGGCACTAGGAATGATACGACTGAGTCTGGAAGTGTCAGTGGCTTTCAATATTTCAAAAGAAAAGACAGCGAAGGGGATGTTGGATACATTGGATAAACTATATGAAAAACCCTTGGCATCCAATAATTTATTTCTAATGAAGATATTATTTAAGATTAACATGCCAGAAGGTGGGTCTGTTGCATATCATTTTAATGAATTTAATATAGTTACTAATCAACTAAGTTTTGTAAAAGTGGACTTTGATGATGAGGTAAGGGCTCCTCTAATATTGTGTTCATTTCCAGAAATATGGAATGACTTGGTCATGTATGTAAGTAATTCTGTCTCTAGTTCAAACACTCTAAAATTTGATGATGTTGTTGGCGTTATCCTTAGCGAGGAAAGGCGATGGAAAATAACAGGTGAGACATCAGGTAATGCGTTGATTATGGAGAACAGGGGAAGAAAAAATGATAGAGGAAAGGGCTCGGGGAACCATGGGAATTATAGGAAGGGAAAATCCAAATACAGATTGGGAAAGATAGAGTGATGGAATTTTTGGAAGAAAGAGCATATGAAGAAAGACTACAAATATCCAAAGAAACAAAGAGATGGTCAATAGAAGAAAAATCAAGAAGCAAATGTAACAGGTGATGGGTTACAAGATGCTTTCATTATTTTTGTAGATAATATTTATGAGTCTTTCATAGTAGATTTAGGGGCTTCATTTCATGCTGCACCCCTTAGGAAGCATTTTGTAGATTATTTTCAAGGTTATTTTGGACAGGTTCATTTGGGTTATTATGCACCATGCAAAATTGTTGGAATGGGAAAGGTAAAAATAAAGGAAAGGAATGAAAACCAATAGTTGTAGAAAGAGGTAAGACATGTTCTAGATATAAAGAAAAATATAATTTCAACATGGTAGTTGGAAAGGGAAGGTTGCATATCCATATTTATAGATAAGGCGTGGAACGTCACCAAAGGATCACTGTTGATAGAAAAAGGAGAGAAGGTAGGTACATTGTATTCATGTAGTGGTAATATTGATTCTTCTATCTCTTTAGCTTCTACAGGAGTGGATACAACATTGTGGTGTCATAATCTTGGAAACATGAGTGAGAAGGCGATGAAGATAATTCACAAAAGAATTTTTTTTTCAGATATTAAAGAAATTGATTTGGATTTATGTGAGCATTGTGTTTATGGAAAACAGAGGAGAGTCAGATTATTGAGATTTGGAAAAAAAAAGCGTGAAAGGTTATATCTTGTGCATAAAAATGTATGGGGACCATCTCGAGTACCATCTCTTGGTGGATCTCATTATTATGTTACATTTATTGATGATGCAACTAGAAAAATTGGGGTTTATTGCATTCGACAAAAATATGATGTTTTTGATACTTTTAAGAAATGGAAAAATTTGGTTGAGAATGAGACAAGAAAAATGTCGAAGTGTCTCATATTAGACAATGGAGGTGAACATTGCAGCAAGGATTTTGATTATTAATTTTCATAACATGTGTTTCGTAGAGAGAAAAAAGTTCCAAGAACACCACAAGAAAATGGTGTGTCATAAAGGATGAACTGGAAATCATGGAGTGTGCAAGGAGTATGAGATTGCATGCTGGGTTTCCCTTAGAGTTTTGGGAAGAAGCTATAAATATTTTTGTTTACTTAATTAACAAAGGACCTTCAAACTCTTTGGATGGTGGAATTTAAGAGGAGGCATGGACAAGTAAAAAGGTAAACTATTCATTTTTGAATACTTTTGGTTGTAAAGCATTTTTCCATATTGATAAAGAAAATACAACAAATCTAGAAGAAAAATCAAAGAAGTGTACCTTTATTGGATACAGTCTTACTGATTTTGGTTACCTCTTATGGGATTATAAAAATCACAAAATCATTAGAATTAGAGATTCCATATTCAATGAGAAGGTCATGTACAAAGATTAGTTTCAGGGAAAGAAACAAGACAAAGAAAAACCATAATACAAAGTGCTTGATGAGATCACTAAGAAATAAATCCCAAAGGTGCCAAAAAATCAAAATTTACAACAACAGGAGCAACATGTACCTCAAACTCCTGCAAGTGTTGTTAGAATATCTACCAGGTTAAGTAGACCCCTTGAATGAAACTCTCCTTCATTGTATTATTTATTGTTGATTGATTCTGGTGAACTAGAAAGTTATGAAGGGGAAATGAAGGTAGACACTAAAAGGAAGTGGGAGAAAGGCATGAAAGAGGAAATATATTCCTTGGTAAATAACCATACCTGGGACTTAGTTTAGTTTCTTGTAGGAAAAAGAGAATTTTAGAATAAATGGGTTTACAGGTTGAAAGAAGAAGATGGAGGCAAAAAGCGATATAAGGCAAGACTTGTTGTAAAGTGTAATATTCCATATATAAAATAGTAGGTAGAAAAAAAATAATTAGCTATAAATGGCATATAAACATTGATATAATTAGAATAACACCACAATAATATCAAAATAATACCAAAGTAACACCAGAAAGAGAACTTTGATTACTGAGAGCAATGTTCACTTTACTCTTCGAGGGGGAAACCTCCAAAAGAGCGGAGCTCTATTACAATAATATCCAAGACAAAACTTCCCATACCCTAGACTCTTATTAATACTAAATATGTCTATCAAAAGAATAATCTAGAGGAATATCCTTCTAGAAGTGAAAGCTTCTATTAGGTCTTCTTACATTGGAATTATTCTTCCTTATTTCTAGGTCTTATTAATATTGAGATTTATTACATAGAAATATATTATTCTACCTATGTGAGGGGTTAGGGCCCTAACATGTCCTCCCCATTAAAAATAACCTTGTCCTCAAGGATTGAGATGAGGAAATTGTTGCAGAATGGTAGTTGGTTCCCAAGTGGCATCTGCTAGAGTTGTATCTTTCCACTGGACTAAAAGTTCCCTGATGGTTCGATGATGCTGACGACGCTCACATTGGTCCAAAACTATGTGTGTTTGTATCCAAATGGATCCTTCTTCGTCCAACTCAGGAAGGATGGTTTGAGTTTGGAACTTATTTCCATTCACCTTCTTTAAGAAGGAAACATGAAAAAAAAGATGGATCTTATAATAACTTGACAAATATAACTGATAGGCCACCTATCCCACATGCTTGAGAATGGTATAAGGACCATAAATTTTGGGCACTAGTTTCTGATAGTGGTCATCCTTGAGGGAGTTTTTCTTGTAAGGTTGCATTCGAAGAAACACCCGATCCCCTTCTACAAATTGACGTTCAAAGCAACCTTGATCAACTTGTTGCTTCATGCGATTATGGGCCATGACCAAATTCTCTTTGAGGGTACATAGAATAGCCTCTCGAACTATAATCATTTGGTCAACCGCCTAGACCTTCGAGACACCTGGAAAATATGAGAGAATTGAAGGTGGATTTTTTCCATATACCACTTCAAAAAGAGTCATGTAGGTAGTTGTATGGTAAAAAGTGTTGTACCACCATTCAACTAGTGGTAACCATTGAGCCCATTGATTTTTCCTTTCTAATGCAAAACACCACAAATATTTTTCCAAACACTTGTTGACAACTTTAGTTTGATCATCATTCTGGGAATGCTAAGCTATGCTGAGTTGAAATTGGGTTCCTTGTATCTTGAACAATTATTGCCAAAAATTGCTGGTGAAAGTTGGGTTGCGATCATAAACAATAGAATGCGGAATGCCATGAAGCTTGAAGACCTGATCCATAAAACGTTGAGCTACAATGGATGTTATAAATGGGTGTTGAAGAGAACATAAATTGGAATACTTGTAAAGACGATGAACGACCACCATCATGACTGATTTATTTCCCAATTTAGGTAAGCCTACAATAAAATCCATAGAGATATCCCACCAAATAGTAGGTGGAATCAGAAGCAGTTGTAGTGTGCTAGGACATTTGAATAATTATCCCTTGTTGCATTGACACACATCACATTCAACCACAAAATTACAAACATCATTTTTCATACCATCCCCAAAAAAAGAATGCTTGACCCAGTCATAGGTTTTGGTAAACCCAGAGTGCCCAGTGATGGGTGTAGTGTGAAGCTCAAAAAGTACCATGGATTTAAGTTTTGATTGTTTACTTAAATACAAATGGCCTTTGTATCAAAGCTCATCATTGAGCCAAGAGTACCCTGGGGAGACTGAAGAATTGGACTGCAATTGTTGTATCAGATACAAACTTTTGGGATCGTGTAGCCATTCCTGACGAAAATCTTGGAGCCAATCTGGTACAATGAAGGAGAGAGAGAAAAGGGACCCTTCATCTTCATATTCTCTGGAAAGTGCATCAACAACCACATTGTCTTTTCCTTTCTTGTAAATGATCTCATAATCATATCCAAAGAGATTAGTCACCCATTTGTGTTTCTCTGGGAGGAAAGGTGTTGTTCCATAAAATACTTGAGGCTTTGATGATCTTTCTTAATTTGGAATCTTTTCCCTAATAGATAAGGGCACAAAACATCCATGACATGCAGAATAGCCAACATTTCCTTTTCATAGATTGATTTTCCCAAATTTCTCTCTGATAGTTGTTTGTTAGTAAAGGCCAAAGGATGACCCTCTTGCATAAGGATGGCACCAATTCCTTTTCTGGAAGCATCACATTCCAGGACAAAGGTATTTTTGAGATCAGGAAGGGCCAGGAATGGAGTGGTGCACATGGCCATATTCAAGGTTTGAAAATCCTGAGAAGCTAATGGAGTCCAAGTGAAAGAATTATTTTTAATGAGAGCAGTGAGAGTTTTCGCAATATTACCATAATTCTTAACAAACTTGCGATAATAACCTATTAAACTCAGAAATACACACAATATTTTGAGAGTCTTTGGGTGAGGAAAATATTGCATAGCTTCAATATTTTTAGGATCCACCCCCACACCGGCCTCGACAACAAGATGAACCAAGTACTCGACTTCTAAGGCACCAAAAGAACATTTAGATGTTTGAGGAAAAGTTTGTCTTGAGAGACTAGATGGAGAACTCGATCCACATGAGTAATATGGGATGTTCAGGTTTTACTATAGATGTGGATATCATCAAAGAAAACTAAGACAAAATGACGGAGAAAAGAACAGAAGACATTATTCATGAGGCTTTGGAAAGTGGAGGGAGAATTATACAAGCCAAAGTGCATGACCAAAAAATCATTGTGGCCCTCATGAGTTCTAAATGCAGTCTTAGGAATGTATGCCTCTTTCATACAGATCAGGTGGTAGCTAGAATGAAGATCAAGTTTAGTAAAGAACTAGGCACCACTCAATTCATCCAAGAGGTCATCAATGATAGGAATGGGAAATTTTTCTTTAATGATGAGTTTTTTGAGGGTGCGAAAGTCAGGACACATGTGCCAAGAACCTTATTTCTTAAGGACCATGACCACAGGAGAAGAGTAGGGGCTTTTACTAGGGCGGATAACACCTGCATTGAGTAGTTCTTGAACCATTTTCTCAATTTCATTTTTTTGGGAAAATGGGTGACGATAGGGACAGATATTTGGAGGAAGGATGCCAGAGATAATGGGAATGGAATGATCATGAACACCATGGGAAGGAGGGAGTCCCTGGGGAGTAGAAAAAACCCCTTGATGTTTAGAGAGGATGGATTGGAGGTCCTGCGACATAGAGGATGTCTCAATTTCTTGTATGGCATGGAGTTGAGAAATAATGCTAGAATGAACTTTTTGGGAAGATTTTCCATGCGATGGGAACTGATGATATTCAGAGAACCGAAGGTGATTCCTTGGAACTTATATTGTTGGCCCTCCTGGTCCAATTGCATGGTTAATTCCTTAAAATACATGAGAATGGGACCCAAATTCCTTAGCCATTATGCACCCAACACAATGTCACAACCACCCATGTTGATAGAAAACATATGATATTTTAGGTGGTATTCACCAATTTGGAGACACACATTTTCACAATGCCCTCCACATTTCATGGACCGCCATTGGAAATCATGAATTGAAAATTATTGACTGCACGGATATAGAAATTAGTTTCTTTGGAAATGCAACGATGAATTAAATTATAGGTGCTTCCACTATCTACAGAAATGATGACCTTTCTATGCTTGATATAACCAATTAGCTTGAGGGTTTGAGGAGAAGAGAAGCCAGTGAGAGCATTTAGGGAAATGATCAGTTCTACTTCGGGAGAGTCTGAGGGAGGGGTTATTTCAATGGGTTTAGGTGACACAGACACAAGGGGAGCCTCAAAATCCTCTTCCGAAACATCCTCTGAGATGGCCATAAAAATATTTTGTTCCTTACACTTGTGCACAGGAAAATACTTGTCATCACAATTATAACAAAGGCCATTGAGTTGGCATTCAAAAATTTCAGCCCTGGTCAATTTTTGGATATTTAGTGGAGTACAAGGAGGAGTGGGAGTGAATGGTTTAGTGTGAGGAATAAAGGAGTGTTTTCGGTTTTGAGAAGAGACAACCTGTTGTGCTTCCTTATCTATTTTAGTAGAATCCACCCAACTCTAAGGCTGAGCTATGAGGACATGGGCATGAATCTCATCCTTTAGGCCACTAATAAAACATTCTCGTAAAAAAGCATCAGACATGCCCTTGTTGGATCATGTTTTCATTGATGTCAAAGGATCGATGTCAAAATAACAATATCTTGTCATTGATATATGATGCATAGATGATGGCATGCATAGATGAAGATGGATCAATGTGTTTTCATTGATATATGATGCATAGATGATGTCATACATAGATGATGTCATGCATATATGAAGATGGATCGATGTGTTGTCATTGATATATGATGCATATATGGATGGATGCATTAATTTATTGATCATTGGATCATGTGGTCATGAATAGAATCAATGATAAAGGGACAATTTCATAGTGATGTATTCTCATGGGTTACTCTAGTTGGATTGATGTAAGGATGACTCATTATAGTATTTTCATGATTTATAGGGAGTACAAATGGATCAACTCCAAAGTGGTCCCCTTATGGTGAAATCCCTCACGGGAAGAATCTTTGTGGTTGATTTATCCTAGAAGTATGGTTAGAGAACCCATGCTTAATTGTGGACTGATGAGATGAAGATCAATGAATTTTTCAGTGAAACTATCCTATATGGATAGTTCCCGTCATTCCATTTCTGGTGGTATGTGGAACATCACATAACTCCTCATGGTTTGAGAGTTATGGCCTTACGAAGTTGGAGGACCCTAATATGTTGACTAGAAGCCCCATAAGGTCAAAGAAGTCAAAGTGCTTACAAAGAAGAAATTATTTAAATAATAAAGTGAAGTGATAAAGTCAAAGAGGATTATTTAAATAATAAGTTAGATGGAGAAATTTCCTATTATGGAAAGTGTTTAACCCTAAAATGAGGAAACTGGGTTAAGTGGTCAAGTGGCTATTGGATATCTGGACAAGTGTCCAAATGGACAAAGTTGGATACAAGTGACTATGTGGACAAAGTGACCAAGAAGATGCTTCTAAGGAAGCTACTTGGAGAGTATAAATAAGAGGCAAGGGTCTCTTGTAAATACATCTCTCTTGAGAATATATTGAATATCTATTCTGAGGAAGAGAGTGATTATAAGTTCTCATAGACGCGTCAAAGTTTTCGCAAGTCTGAGATCTTGATGGTGAAATTTTCAGAAGTTCAAAAACCCTAGTTTTTGAAGGAGCATGTAGGCTGCAATGATCCTGAGCGCATACATATGCAGGATATAGTGAGGCAGGGTGCGTACACACATGGGATGAAGAAGATCAAAGTGCATACAGTTGAAGAAATTCATGGAGACTTGAGTGTGAGATGGTGCCAGGTTCTTGAAGGATGAAGCAAGTTCCATATCTGCATTCTATGGGCTCAGATATGCCATAGAATTTCTGGTATGGTTATAAGATTGTTTTGATGGATACTCTTTCTTATGGTATGGTGAATTCTTAAGGAATTATTGGTATGGCTATCATGATATGGTTTATGCTGGTTGATTGATAGAGTGAGAAACACTCTTATGTTTCAGTGCTGATATGGTTGCCATAGTATACTGGTTGCTTATACATGATTAAGTAAAATTCATATTGTATCTTTGAGGAGCATGAGTAAAATGTTTGAGAGCATAGATGTGTTGTGATTGGTTATGGTACAGATTGGATAGTGGAAGGCAGAAGTGGATGTGATTGAAAGTTGCAGAGGATATGAGTTTTTCAAAGAGAGAAAATGTTAAGAACCAAACATCAATATAGCATATAAAAACCTCAAGAAAAGTACCCAACGCCTTGAAAAAGAGATAATTTCAGATAATAAGCCTCTTCGAGGGGGCAACCTCCTTTTACCCCACTTAAATGTTCAAGTACAAGATGATT